>JBBPBX010029394.1:0-28360 GCA_038048925.1 Garcialebias charrua | reverse complement strand
TCCCCACCGATCTAGATTACATTCAAAATAATATACTATTCATGATGCAAAGTCACAGTTATTCATCTGAAAGAGGATCAAAGTACCGGTAGGCTACAGTCAGTCAGAGACGGTCAGAGCTATGTAGGGGGGGGGGGGTTGCCGGACAGGAGGCGACCTTTGACCTCTCCGTCTACCACACATATACTGGGACGCCATGTTGGTGAGGAGAGATGCTGATGTTTGGAGTCTGTGGTCCTCCTACAGACAGTCAGCCTATGTGCAAGCTCTCCATCACAGTGGAGAGGAAGGTTTTTCTTTTTCTTTTTTAATCTTCAGAGAAAATCTCATTGATTTAAACAAAGTCCTTTGCAGCTTAAAGGTTGCCCAAAAAGAAGATTGTATTCTCACTGGTTATATGAACAAGCACAAAGGAAAACAACGCAGCACAAATCAAATCCTATTTACAGTTCGTACGTATTGCCAGTGGCTCATATGACACGTTGTCTTTGATAGACGTCGCACAGCTTTAAAACAGATTATACTGTTCAACATAGCCTACTATTGATATAGACAAATATCAGAACTGTACAGCAGTGTATGTACAGCAGACACGTCGTGGATATAATACAGAACACTGTATAAAAAAAACAACAACGCAGCACAAAAAAAGTATCGACAACGATGGTAAATATGGAGTTGGACTTGATATGGGGGTTACAAAATGCTACAAAGTGCACCCGACAAACCGAACTCGTTGCCTTATTTCTGTACACCTTCATTTAGCAAAACATAGAGGTTTGTTTCATGGAGTGATTGCTACCTCTGTATTTTTTCAATTTTTTTTTTGCTAAGATTAACGCAGAAGTATCATTGGTTTTTACTCTAGAAATCCAAAACTACTGAAGATGTCACAAGTGTACCACTAATGTGCTTCAGAGCGGCTTCACGGTGGGATCAACACACCCCCAGCGTCAACTCAAACACATTTAGATGATTGTTAATACACTCACTGCAGTCTCGTTGCCTTTTTTTTTCTTCTTAAAATCTAAAACTAAAATGGTTGAAAACACAGAAATCAGTCAACTGATCCACATCAGTGCAAAACAGCATTAAACTACCCTGATGGCCCTCACGATGAACTCCCTCTGGTCTGTAAAGTGAAATCTCAAACTCCCAACACTTCGTGGGCCATCGAACGACGCACGGCACAGCAGCGGAACAATCAAGTGAAACAACCTGTGCAGCCGAGTCCCACGTCTCTGTGCTTTCAACATGTCCGAGCACGTTTCACAGCTGCTTGTAAAACATTTGCACAAACTGGCAAACTTTTTTGTCAAATTAGGGTATGACTCAGAGCATAGTATTAAAAATATATTGTGGTTTACTGCGACCTCTTTACTCGTGTACTGTTATCCAGGGGGGTTAAATGGTTTTTATTTAAATGAAATAAAATGCACACGTCGTCTTTTAAAGGGTATTTCTTTTTTTTTGTGTGTGTGTTTATTTGCAGCAAACATTAGAAACAGAGCAGGGATGAGTGAATTTGGGCAGAATAAGGTGTCTGTTCGTTTATTTTTTTTACACCTGCAGCGCTTAAGGTTTGGGGAAAATGATACAACTTTGCATTTATTTTCCTTTTTAACGAAACATGCCTTATAAAGTTTGCAAATTGACAAAAAAAAAGCAAAACCTAAAATTTAAGGCTTCCCTCCATGTGATGTATAGGCCATGGACAATCAGCATTTACAGTCACATTTACAGCCAGTCACTAAACTGCCGCATCCTCCCTTTGCCTTAATGTGCTGTTCGATGCTTGTTTAGTCGCCCACGTACGAAGCACATGTAAACTACATACATGGACACCGGTGCATCAGCCCAGTATGTCCAGGTAGACAGGGGAGGCCTTGGCCAGGCTCTGGAGCATGCTGTGGAGCTCCTTGATGTTCAGCCTCATGTAGGGCTCCCTCTGCCAGCAGCCCAGCATCAGGTCGTACACCTCCTTGGGACAGGTGCGAGGCCGCTGCAGCACTCGGCCCTGCGTGATGCATTCAATCACCTGCAGGAGACAACGGCATTAAAGTTCCTGTCACATGCATACAAATACAAAAAGTGAACGATAACATATAGAATATTGTTTTAATGCACATGATTTTACCCGTTTTGTCACATAGTTGGCATTTCTTTTTGAATTTGGTGCAGCTGAAGTGAAACAGGAAGTGACATCAAAGGGGAACTTTCTGGTCATTGAAACATGCACATTGCATATATGCCTTGAAAATAAAATTACATGCCACAACATATCACTTTCAGAGTAGACTACATCTAAGTTTAGCTCAAAATCAGTAAAATCAAGTGCGTTATAGCCATTTCTGTGTTGACTAGTGTTGGTTATTGGGATGGCCATCCTAATTTGTACTTACTGCAAAAAGAAATCAGTTGTAAAAGTAGATCCAATAGTTACTTACTGAAAGTTTCATTAAAATCCATCCTGTGGTTCATAATATATTTGGCTAACAGACAAACAAGGTTGACTCCAACAATGCTAAAGTTCTGAGCAAATTGTTTGCTCAACGAGTGACACTTGAAGAAAGACTTTCACCTACAATTTAGTCCATTTTTAGCTAAATATCTTTAAAAGTTGACAGAATCTTTGTGTTTTTTATGGTCTGTTGGCTGTGGCAGCCATCTTGAAACAGGTTGGCCACAAAAGTAACCAGCTGTAAAAGTACAGGCAGTGATTATTTGATGAACGTTTCATTAACATCTGTTTGGTGTTTTATATAATATTTTGCTAACAGACAAACAGAGTTGACGCCAATAATTAACAGCATAATTTTAAACAAAAGTGTGTCTTAGCTATTACTTTAGCTCATCAGTCCACACAGACCTAAACTCTTTTTCTCCAAACTGAGAATGTTCAAAGAGCTATCTTAAACAGGTAAGATATTAACTAATCCCAACTTTTTTTTTTTTTACTGAACTTTACTCCATAAAATCTGAACTGTCTCTTTGGTTTAGGTTTTGCGTTCACACCAGAACATTTTTGAAGCACCAGTAGTAAAGATTTTTAACGTCAACCTCCAAAATCACAGAATACTACATTTCCCATAATGCAGCAGGGGGGACTCTAAAGTTAGTTAGTTAGTTTGTTTGTTTGTTTATTTATTCATTTCATCCATCCATCCATCCATCCATTTTCTTCCGCTTATCCGGGGTCGGGTCGCGGGGGTAGCAGCCTAAGTAGGGAGGCCCAGACTTCCCTCTCCCCAGCCACTTGGAGCAGCTCCTCTGGGGGAATCCCAAGGCGTTCCCAGGCCAGCCGAGAAACATAGTCCCTCCAGCGTATCCTGGGTCTTCCTCTGGGTCTCCTCCCGGTGGGACATGCCCGGAACACCTCACCAGGGAGGCGTCCAGGAGGCATCCTAACCAGATGCCCGAGCCACCTCAACTGGCTCCTCTCGATGTGGAGAAGCAGCGGCTCTACTCCGAGTCCCTCCCGGATGACTGAGCTTCTCACCCTATCTCTAAGGGAGAGTCCAGCCACCCTGCGGAGAAAACTCATTTCAGCCGCTTGTATCCGAGATCTTGTTCTTTCGGTCATAACCCAAAGCTCATGACCATAGATGAGGGTGGGAACGTAGATCGATCGGTAAATTGAGAGCTTTGCCTTTTGACTCAGCTCTCTCTTCACCACGACAGACCGGTACAGCGCCCGCTTCACTGCGGACGCTGCACCTATCCGCCTATCGATCTCACGCTCCAGTTTTCCCTCATTCGTGAACAAGATCCCGAGATACTTAAACTCCTCCACTTGGGGCAGGACCTCCTCCCCGACCCGGAGAGGGCACGCTACCCTTTTCCGGCTCAAGACCATGGCCTCGGATTTGGAGGAACTGATCCTCATCCCGGCCGCATCGCATTCAGCTGCAAACCGCTCCAGTGAAAGCTGTAGATCACGAGCTGATGAAGCCAATAGGACCACATCATCTGCAAAAAACAGAGAAGCGATTCTAAGGCCACCAAAACGGATCCTCTCAACACCTTGGCTGCGCCTAGAAATTCTGTCCATAAAAGTTATAAACAGAATCGGTGACAAAGGGCAACCTTGGCGGAGTCCAACTCTCACCGGAAACGAGCCTGACTTACTGCCGGCAATGCGGACCAAGCTCTGACACCGGTCGTACAGGGACCTAACAGCCCATATCAATGGGCCTGGTACCCCATACTCCCGGAGTACCCGCCACAGAACCCCCCGAGGGACGCGGTCGAATGCCTTTTCCAAGTCTACAAAGCACATGTAAACTGGTTGGGCAAACTCCCACGCACCCTCCAGGACCCTGTTGAGGGTGTAGAGCTGGTCTAGTGTTCCACGACCAGGACGAAAACCACACTGCTCCTCCTGAATCCGAGGTTCGACTATCCGACGGACCCTCCTCTCCAGAACCCCTGAATAGACCTTACCAGGGAGGCTTAAGAGTGTGATCCCTCTATAGTTGGAACACACCCTACGGTCCCCCTTTTTGAATAGGGGAACCACCACCCCAGTCTGCCAATCCAAGGGAACTGCCCCCGATGTCCACGCGATATTGCAGAGTCGCGTAAGCCAACACAACCCCACAACATCCAGAGCCCTAAGGAACTCAGGACGAATCTCATCCACCCCCGGAGCCTTGCCACCGCGGAGCTTTTTAACCACCTCGGCGACCTCCGCACCAGAGATTGGAGAGCCCGATCCAAAGTCCCCAGGCTCCGCTTCCTCAGTGGAAGACGTGCCAGTAGGATTGAGGAGGTCTTCGAAGTATTCCGCCCACCGACTCACAACATCCCGAGTTGAGGTCAACAGCACGCCATCCCCACCATAAATGGTGTTGGTCGCGTACCGCTTTCCCCCCCTGAGACGCCGGATGGTGGACCAGAATCGCCTCGAAGCCGTACGGAAGTCATTCTCCATGGCCTCTCCGAACTCCTCCCACGCCCGAGTTTTTGCCTCAGCAACCACCCGAGCCGCATGCCGCTTGGACTGCCGGTACCTATCTGCTGCTTCCGGGGTCCCACAGGCCAAAAAGGCCCAATAGGACTCCTTCTTCAGCTTGACAGCATCCCTCACCGCCGGTGTCCACCACCGGGTTCGAGGGTTGCCACCACGACAGGCACCAACAACCTTGCGGCCACAACTCCGATAAGCTGCCTCGACAATAGAGGCGCGAAACATGGCCCACTCGGGCTCAATGTCCCCCGCCTCCCTCGGAACGTGTTCAAAGCTCTCCCGGAGGTGGGAGTTAAAGCTCCGTCTTACGGGAGACTCTGCCAGACGTTCCCAGCAGACCCTCACAATACGTTTGGGTCTGCCAGGTCTGACCGGCATCCTCCCCCACCATCGGAGCCAACTCACCACCAGGTAGTGGTCAGTTGACAGCTCCGCCCCTCTCTTCACCCGAGTGTCCAGGACATGCGGCCGCAGATCAGATGAGACGACAACAAAGTCGATCATTGAACTACGACCTAGGGTGTCCTGGTGCCAAGAGCACATATGGACACCCTTATGCCTGAACATGGTGTTCGTTATGGACAATCCATGACGAGCACAGAAGTCCAACAACAGAACACCACTCGGGTTCAGATCAGGGGGGCCGTTCCTCCCAACCACACCCCTCCAGGTCTCACTGTCATTGCCCACGTGAGCGTTGAAGTCCCCCAGCAGAACAAGGGAGTCCCCAGGAGGCGCACCCTCCAATACCCCCTCCAAGGACTCCAAAAAGGGTGGGTAATCTGCGCTGCCGTTCGGCGCATAGGCACAAACAACAGTCAGAGCCCGTCCCCCCACACGTAGGCGAAGGGAGGCTACCCTCTCGTTCACCGGGGTGAACCCCAACGTACAGGCACCGAGATGGGGGGCAACAAGTATGCCCACTCCTGCTCGGCGCCTCTCACCAGGGGCAACTCCAGAGTGGAAGAGTGTCCAACCCCTCTCAAGGAAACTGGTTCCAGAGCCAGAGCCATGCGTTGAGGTGAGTCCGACTATTTCTAGCCGGAACCTCTCAACCTCACACACTAGCTCAGGCTCCTTCCCCACCAGAGAGGTGACATTCCATGTCCCAATGGCCAGCTTCTGTAGCCGAGGATCAGACCGCCAGGGTCCCCGCCCTCGGCCACCACCCATTCCACAATGCACCCGACCCCTTTGGCCCCTCCCACAGGTGGTGAGCCTATGGGAAGTTTATTCATTTCAAATTTTAAAAATACAAGAGAACAAAAATAAAATTACAAAACGATATAGAAAATAAAGAACATATTTAAAATGAAAGGAAGCAGACGAAGAAAATAATCTTATAATATCTGCCCCTTTTTGTAAAAACAAAATTCCATTCAAACAATCAATTCAAACAAAATCCATCCATAAACCATATTTGTAACTCATAATAATATAACCAATTTAGAGAGACTTTAAGTATATATTTACACGTAACTTTTCATATTCTTGATCATTTTCTTGAATACTGACATTGACTGTGCAACATTTACATCATAGTCCAATATACCAATTCCATGTATTAAAGTAAAACGACCCTTTAAACTTGTATATTGTGGTATAACAAAAATATCTTTACCCATTAAATTATAACAACTTATCCTTTTTACAAAAAGCTTTTGAATATTTGAAGGTAGAGTATTATTTTGTGCTTTATATAATAGTAAAAAAAATATATTCCACCAAATCATAAAATCCTAATAACTTCAATTTATGAAACAACACACCAGATGGATGATGATAATGCGTTCTAGTTATTATCCTTAAAGCTCTTTTCTGTAAAACAAAAATAGGTTTCGTTGAAGTTTTGCATGCTGTACCCCAGATTTCAACACAATAAATTAAATGTGGTAGTATGATTGTACTATACAGCAAAAACAAAGCTTTAGCATTAAGTAAGTCCTTTACCTTATACAGTACTGCAATGGATTTAGATATTTTAATTTTAATGGAATTTATGTGTTGCTTCCATGACAGTCTATCATCAATAATCACACCCAAGAATTTAATTTATTTTACTCTACATATTTCAACTCCGTTGATGCTGAAAGTATAACCAGACTGAGGTTGGGTGCTCAGGTGACTGACCTCATTGTTGGAGAGCTGGTACCAGGGCTGCTTGCCGTAGGTGAAGATCTCCCACAGCACCACGCCGAGGCTCCACACATCACTCTCTGTGGTGAACCTCCGATACATGATGCTCTCTGGGGGCATCCAGCGAATGGGCAGCATCGTGTGACCACCCACCTGCAGAAACAGAGCAGCCTCCATCAGCAGCCATCACAAGGTCAGCTGAAGGGTTCGGAGCTGAAGGATGCACCGTCTCAACTTTCTTGGGAGACAGATGGATCACGAGTGTTGCAAAACCTAAAACGCCGCCCCTGAATAAATCCGCTTTTAGTTTACAAGATGCTGCCAAGCTTGACCTGATGTTCATGAAGGGTCTGATGCCACCAGTGAAGTTTCACAAAGCACCAATCTACTAAGACTGGATTAGTACTTTGTAATTATAGCTGCCTTTTTATGTGTTCTATGTAAACATTTTGAACATAAATGTATTATTTATTAAATGCCCTATTTGGTTTTTGGTTCAAGTTGACTCCTAATTCAAAGCATGGCCTCGGAGCTCCTTCACATGAAGGAACTTGATGAGGAATCCATGAAGATGTCTGCTTTACTACATAAAGACTTTTAGATTGTAATGTTTAATTATTACAGATATGTGTTGTAGTGCTACAGTTTAAAAGCACCTACTACAAAGTACATAGAACAATTAGGTGATAAATAAGATTAATAATTTATTTGAAATTACAGTGATATGTGTAAATTTAAAAAAATAAGTTGTCAAATTCATGACTGATTTTAATTATGGGATTTAAAAGCAATGAGAAGGGTTTCCCTATAGATAGAGACAAAAACACAAGAACACTTGTGTCTTTGCACTGACATGTTCACAATGTGGTGTTTTCCAGTAACGGACTGACTATTTGCCGATCAGTAATCTAAATTAATCACTTCAACACTTGCTCTTCTCAAGGGCGGACGTCTCCTCTCGGTCTCCGCTTTGCTTTTGCTTTGTCTTGTCTGTGAAACTGTCTGGGAGCCTCTCTTCTTCAAAATCTTCCGAATCATAACTATGGACTTCAATTTGGTCAGTTGGTCCCTCAACACAACTGATAACATTTCTTCAACAAGAAGACAGGCTGAAGGCGAGCCGATTTGCCCTGTTGGCATGCACACAGCTGGATATCTCATCGACTTGGAAGACTTGATGACGTGTCTATCTCTGCTGTCATCTGTGGATCTTAAGGACGCATATTTAATTGGATTTATGATAACTGGTTCCTGCTTTTTGGATTTGGCTGGTTCCTGGTCTATCAACACACAAGGAAGACGTCGGCAGCAAATCTGGACCTGGTCAGGCTGCCTGCCTTACATGATGGCTTGGTTCATGTCTCGAGAAACCAGACTTTTGGCTGAATGGATTAGATCTCGGGGATTTTTCTCAGGCACGTTCCATTGGTTTGGACATTTTAACTCTGACATTTTGGAAGCGAGTGGACCGACACAGACTGAAGGTAGATGTCATTAAAGTTCTGCCTTTCCCCAAAACAATTGTGTTTATCTGACATTTGGCTCCCCAACTGGCCTTGACAGGCTGTCTTATCTCAACACGCCTGTAGAAGTTTTGTAAACCTGATGCTCTCACCCCATCCCAACCCTTCTACTGAGGAATTCCACGGACTTTTCAGAGGAGCCCAGCTGAATAAACATTCTGTCATCATTTCAGGACTCTGAATTCGCCTCTGGCTGTCCTCGGTTCCAGAGGGAACTACTGTATATGAACTGAGTGTTTTTATCTGAACTCTGCAGTGCCTCTGCGGGCTGAGATTTGTGTGACATTTTTTTCAATTACCACATTTTTGACCTTCAAACAGAGGTCAAAAATGTGTTAGGATTTTTTTTGTCTCCAAACCCTATGTGTCATTTTTCACCACTTTTATTGTCTGTCCAACAGATCTCACTTGTAAATGAGTCTTAGAGGCTCAATGTGACTTATGTTTAAATAAAGGTTGAATGGAAAATGTGAGTAAATTTATTCAGTTTCCTGTTTGATGGAACTTTGGGTTGTAAAATGAAATTCCTTTAAACAACACATCACCTGCTGGCTTGCATGTCAAAGTATTAAACAAAAAAAACTGTTGTGATTACAGAGCTCATGTGTTGTGAATGACTTTCAGCTACTACCACACAAACCTTTAGCTCCATATGTGCACAATTGACTGAATTGTCACATTTTATGTGTGGATTAGCTGTGGTGGCCATCTTGAATTGTGCTGACCCACATCAGGAGTTAGAAATACGTTTTGTTTAAGGAGATCTTTATGAGTGAATGTGTTACAGAAATGTTTTCTGCGTGCGCGTTTAGACTTCAGTCTCCAGCAGAGGGTGTTGTCAAATTCAAGCAAAAATCCAAAGTACCTTATTTATCAGACGGTGCACTTAAAATCTTTTAATTTTCTCAAAAATCGACATTGAGCCTTATGTATTAATTCTGGTTGTGCTTACTGACCTCAAACCAATTTTACTTGATACACTGCACTCAAAAATCTGTCAAAATTAACTTGTTTCGCTTAATGCACCATATAATTTGCTGCGCCTTTTGAATGAAAACAGACCCGTTCATTGATTTGATAGTTATTATATTATATTATATTACATTATAGACCAAAAAATACGGTAGATGGGAAAAGATGGAGATGTGATCCAAAGGTGGCAAGCTCTCAACGAGAAGGTCACTGGATCACATCTTGGCCGGGGGCCTCTCTGGGTGGAGTTTGCATGTTCTCTCCGTGCATAATTGGGTTTTCTCCAGGTACTCCATTTTCCTCCCACAGACCAAAAACATGCATGTTAGTCTGATTGGTAACTCTAAATTGTCCCTAGGTGTGAGAGAGACAATGAATGGTTGTTTGTCTCGTTTGTCTCTGTGTTGTCCCTGTGATGGACTGGAGACCTGTTCAGGGTGTCCCCCACCCTCCACACAGCGACCACTGGATATGAGCACCAGTGAGCCCCGCGACCCAAAAGGAAAAAGCAGGTAAAGATGATGGATGGATGAAATTCAAAGGCCCTCCAACACGAGGGTGTGAGGATGGCACCATGGCACCATCTAGTGGGCATCCTGTTGGTCTTGTCTGTTCCCCTTGTGATTTATTAGTTTCCCTCCTGATTTAGTCTCCATGTTTTAGGTACTGTGAGGATGGCACCATCTAATGGGCATCCTGTTGGTCTTGTCTGTTCCCCTTGTGATTTATTTGTTTCCCTCCTGATTTAGTCTCCATGTTTTAATTACTCTTAGTTGTAACCTCCAGTTCTGTCATCCTAGTGTACTTCATGTTTCAGGTAGTTTCCCAGTTTTTGCTTTTAGTTTAAACCTCCAGTTTAGTCTCTATGTTTATTAACTATTAGGTTAACCTCCAATTCTGTCTGTTTAGTCTGTGTTTATTTACTATTAGTTTAACCGTTCTGTCTCTTAGTTTTAAACCTCCAGTTTAGTCTCTATGTTTGTTTACTATTAGCTTAACCTCCAGTTCTGTCTTCCTAGTTTACTTTTCATGTTTCAGGTTTAGTTTTCCCAGTCCTGCTCTGTGTGTCTAGTTAATTGTCTCTAGTTAAGTGTCCCCAGGTGTTTGTGATTTTGTCTCGTCTTGTCTGTGAGTATATACGCCCTGTTCTGTGTCTCAGTCATTGCAGCCGCATCGTTTGGTATCCCCTGTGTTCCCTGGTCTCTAGTGCATGTAAGTGTTTTTGCTGCACAGTCAGCCTTATGATTTTTGTTGTCATTAAATACACGTTATTTGTAACTCCTGGCTCCCTGTGAGAGTTCTTGTCTGCGTTTGGGTTCTGTCCTGCCTGTAAAACCTGACAGTGGGCCTTAAACAATAACTGTCAATACAGTTTTATGTTTTTGGCACTGTTGGTCATTAAAGTCATTAGCCTGGCCCTCGCCATTCCTACGCAGCTCCGCTCAATTCTCATTTCCCTTCACTGCTGGGTCTGGGACTTCTCCCATAGAGAAGGATTTCTCCGGTAGATTTTTGACCGGCCCATTCAGAGAACAGAAGGCGGAGTTTTTGGCCCCTAACCCACGCCCCCACCTGTTCCAGCGCGCAGCCAGCGAGCATTCGCATGTTCTCATTCAAAGCGATGCAAAGCGATGCAGGACTGTTTTATATGTGACACAAATGTATTAAATTCCCCTTCTTAATCCCTTATCTGGAGTTTTCTTTTGTTTTTTTGCCAAAAGTCAAGTGATCGCTCCCTCCTCCTCCTCCTCTCCCTCCGCTGAGTTGAATGAGGAAATGCCTCAGGTTGTCACTCACGAGAGAATTAAAAGGGTTTTACGTTGCTTCCCGAGTCCCTGGAGATTTTCTGGTCTTCTGGTGTGCTGGACCAGAGCTCTATGGTTTTATTTTATTTTTGTAGAACGTTTTAACATATAAACACAGAATATGCAGCAGCAACCGGCAGCGAGAGAAAATGCAGCAGGAGGCGGAGCAGATGTCAAGTTCAACAGACCACGGGGGAGCAGCCATATATGGCTCTGAGGGGGAAGGAGCAGAATGCTTTTCCCTGTTCAAAATTTTTCTAAGATCCAATGGCTTTGTTCCTCAGCAGAGGCCACGCCTCCAGCAAGAATCGTTTCTCTATGGAGAAAGTCCAGACCCTAGTACGAAGCAAAGTGAAGGACAAGGGTCTGGTTTTAACCAGGCTATAAAGTCATGGCAACAGTAAAATAAAGTGTATTAAAGAAATGGCACATAAATGTTTATAAACATAGATTAAAAATGTTTTTGGTTCAAATTGCTGCTGCTAAAATTACAATATTTTCCCACAAATCTGGAGATAAGCTTGAACTAAAATGAGAGTGAAGATGCTGTAAGCGCTCGACGACTGCTGAACTTTGTTGCAGCTGAAACTGAGTTGTTAAAAGTTGAACAAGCAGAACGAACGCTAAAATGAGCAAAACTAGATAAATGCTAAATCAGAAAATACATAGCTAAATGCAAAAAAATAGCAAAGCTGTAGCTAAAAACTAAAAAAAACGCAAAAACCTGAGCCAGCAAAATAGTAGGATAACTAAAAATTTCAGTTAGCATAACCCAACTAAATTCAGAGAATGGTACGTAAAAGGGGAATTAACAAAATAGCAGCTGAAAGCTGCTAAATATCGAAATCTGTTGCTATTTTTTATAGTCAGGTACCTACTGAATGATAAAGCTTTGTGTTTGTTGTACAATACAATTGTTGTGCCACATTTAATTTACTGTATTAATGTTTTGGGAAAAAAGCATGTAAATCAATTACAAAGCCCATTTTTATATTGCAGAAGAGAGTTATAAGAATTATCAAGGGTAAACATTATTGTCATCCATCTAATATATTATTTTGTGAATTGAAGTTTTTGAAGTTCCCTGATTTAGTGGATTATAAAATCTTGTCATTTATGTATAGAGCACATCATAATGCATTGCCTTCTAATATCCAAAATAATTATGTGAAAAGATCCAGTAATTATAATCTTAAGGGGAAAGATGTTTTTCTTAAACCGCAATTCAGAACCGGTTTGAAGGGAAGATCTACCATAATTCAAGGTGTTAGACTGTGGAACGATTTAGAGTTAGCTGTTAAGCAAGCTAAATCAATCTAAATATTTAAGAAACTGGTAAAAGTCCATATGCTAAAAAATATATGAATGTATTTCATGAAAAGTGTTAGATATTTGAAATATCGCTTGAGTTATTTACTTGTTTTGACAATTTTTTGAATATGTTTATTTGAATGGTTTATTGGATAACAAAGGAGCAGATATTAATTTTTCTTTTCACTGCTATGCTGATGATGTACAAATTTATCTACCAATGAAACCCAAAAACAGCAATCTTCTCACTCCCTACGCTGATTGTTTTAACGACATTAAACAGTGGCTTCACCGTAATTTTTTGTTTTTAAACGAAGGAAAGACAGAATGCATCTTCTTCGGTGATGATGCTCCCTGTAACTTTGGTGCTCTAACTTCCAAATGCAGACCAACAGTTAAAAACTTGGGGGTGACATTTGACAAGGACTTAAAATTTGATAAACACATAGCGTCTGTAGTCAAGGCCTGTTTTTATCAATTACGTCTTTTATACAAAGTTAAACCTTTTTTAAATCGTTTTGATTTAGAAAAGGCCATTCATGCTTTTATCACCTCAAGACTTGACTACTGTAATTCCCTGTATGCGGGAATCTCCCAATCCTCCATTAGACGCCTTCAATTGGTCCAAAATGCTGCAGCTAGACTTTTAACCAACACCTCCAGACGTGAACACATTACCCCTGTTTTATTTTCTCTCCATTGGCTTCCAATTGATTTTAGAATTAAATTCAAAATTTTATTATTCACTTTTAAAGCACTCAATGGTCTTGCCCCACTGTATTTGACTGATCTTGTAACTGTCCGTGAATATAGGAGAACACTGAGATCATCTAATACATTTCTCCTGTCCATCCCAAAGTCCAACTACAAACGTTGGGGTGACCGGGCCTTTTCTGTCGTTGCACCCAGTCTCTGGAATAAGCTACCTCTGGACTTGCGCTCCATCACTCATATGGAGTCTTTTAAATCTAATCTTAAAACCTTTTTATTCAGGCAGGCTTTTAATACCTAGTAGTTCTTTGACATTCTTGTTAGGTCGTCTTAATTGTTTTTAATTTTTTACTGGCTGTTTTTTATTGTTATTTTTGATTGTTTGTTTTATTTCTATATTGTTCAGCACTTTGTGCACCTTCTGGCTGCTGAAAAGGGCTCTATAAATAAAGATTGATTGATTGATTGATTGATTGATTGATATTATAAGATTTTTTTCTTCATCTGCTGCCTTTCATTTTATATATACTATGTTTTGTACAAGCCCAAAACCAGAAAAGTTGGCACGTTGTGGAAATCGCAAATAAAAACAGAATACAATGACTTGCAAATCTTTTTCAACCTATATTCAATTGAACACACTGCAAAGACCACATACTTAACGTTCGAACTGGTAAACTTTGTTATTTTTTGCAATTATTAGCTCATTTGGAATTTGATGCCTGCAACATGTTTCAAAAAAGCTGGCACAAGTGACAAAGAAGACAGAGAAATTTGAGGAATGCTCATCAAACACTTATTTGGAATATCCCACAGGTGAACATGCAAATTGGGAACAGGTGGGTGCCATGATTGGGTATAAAAGCAGCTTCCTTGACATGCTCAGTCATCCACATAGAAGGATGGGGCGAGGGTCACCACTCTGTGAACAAATGCGTGGGCAAATTGTCGAACAGTTCAAGAACAACTTTTCTCAACGAGCTATTGCAAGGAATTTAGGAATTTCACCATCTACGGTCCGTAATATCATCAAAAGGTTCAGAGAATCTGGAGAAATCACTACACGTAAGGGGCAAGGCCGAAAACCAACATTGAATGCCCGTGACCTTCGATCCCTCAGGCGGTACTGCATCAAAAACCGACATCAGTGTGTAAAAGATATCACCACATGGGCTCAGGAATACTTCAGAAAACCACTGTCAGTAACTACAGTTCGTCGCTACATCTGTAAGTGCAAGTTAAAGCTCTACTATGCAAAGCAAAAGCCATTCATCAACAAGATCCAGAAACGCCGCCGGCTTTGCTGGGCCCGAGCTCATCTGAGATGGACTGATGCAAAGTGGAAAAGTGTTCTGTGGTCTGATGAGTCCACATTTCAAATTGTCTTTGGAAACTGTGGACGTCGTGTCTTACGGACCAAAGAGGAAAAGAACCATCAGGACTGTTATAGGCGCAAAGTTCAAAAGCCAGCATCTGTGATGGTATGGGGGTGCATTAGTGCCCAAGGCATGGGTAACTTACACATCTGTGAAGGCACCATTAATGCTGAAAGGTACATACAGGTTTTGGAGCAACATATGCTGCCATCCAAGCGACGTCTTTTTCATGGACGCCCCAGCTTATTTCAGCAAGACAATGCCAAGCCACATTCTGCACGTGTTACAACAGCGTGGCTTCGTAGCAAAAGAGTGCGGGTCCTCCCCTGGCCTGCCTGCAGTCCAGACCTGTCCCCCATTGAAAATGTGTGGCGCATTATGAAACGTAAAATACGACAACGGAGACCCCGGACTGTTGAACAACTTAAGCTGTACATCAAGCAAGAATGGGGAAGAATTCCACCTGAAAAGCTTCAAAAATTGGTCTCCTCAGTTCCCAAACGTTTACTGAGTGTTGTTAAAAGGAAAGGCGATGTAACACAGTGGTAAATATGTCCCTGTGCCAACTTTTTTGCAATGTGTTGCTGCCATTGAATTCTAAGTTAATGGTTATTTGCAAAACAAAATAAAGTTTCTCCGTTCGAACATTAAATATATTGTCTTTGCATTCTATTCAGTTGAATATGGGTTGAAAAAGATTTGCAAGTCATTGTATTCTGTTTTTATTTGCGATTTGCACAACGTGCCAACTTTTCTGGTTTTGGGCTTGTAGTTAAAGATATGTTATTTGTTATATTATGTATTTTAATTTTGTTATGAAATGAATAAAGACTTCTAAAAAAAATATGAACATAAACAGTTGCTAATATTAGCAAAACCACAGCTAAAAGCTACGTTCAGAAAATGGCCCCTAAAAGGAGAATTAACAAAATAGCAGCTGAAAGCTCAAATGAACATAAACAGTAGCTAATGTTAACAAAACCACAGCTAAAAGCTACGCTTAGAAAATGGTACCTAGGTGAGTTAACAAAATAGCAGCTGAAAGCTAAAATGAATATAAACAGTAGCTAGCATTAGCAAAACCACAGCTAAAAGCTACAGTCAAATATATTTTTTTATTTTTGATGGAACTCAAAAAGTTGAATACATTTAAAGATTCCACAAAGTATAAAAGTTACAAACACCAAAATTCACAGCCCATTTGCCCGAAAAGCTTAACATTTTTATGTCTCACTAATTAAAGCTGTTAAAAGCATTCTAATTAGATGCTGGCTCATCATAAACACTATTTGTCTCTGTGCACGTGAGAGTATATTTCTGTACTGCTGTGATTAAATCAGAAGGATTTTGAGAGCAGATCTTGGTACGTTTGTGTAAGTAACAAAGTGAAGAAGAAGGGATGTGCAGAATACTCACTCTGTAGTAGTCCGTGCTGTAAATGTCTCTGGACATGCCAAAGTCTCCTATCTTGACCAGCAGGTTTTCTCCTACCAGGCAGTTCCTTGTTGCCAAGTCTCTGTGGACAAAATGCTGCGAAGCCAGGTACACCATACCAGCAGCAATCTGTTGGGCAATGTGCAGCATCTGGGACTGAGTGAGCTCCACTAGGAGACTGTGCTGACCGTCTGACATGAGAACCGCATCAGGACCGTGAGACCTGCACCAAAAAACAAGCAGGCTTTAAGAATGAACGTGACAATGCAGTGGAGATAAAGTCACTAACTTGTCACAAATTGATTTTAATAAAACTCTTGGAAAAAAGAATCCTTGGCAAATATCAGTATTAAGACTAGCAGGACACAACATTCATCTGGGAAGTTTCATTTGACAACATACAAATAAGTTTTGAAGCAAACTCTTCAAAATAAAGATTTTAGCCACAAACTTGCCTCACGTTAGAATCAGTGAGCCAGCTAATATACATATTTAAAGTTTTACATTTTCTGACCTTTTAGCCACATTATAAATTGTTGCAGATGGATTTTCTGTTGATCAGATAGTGTTTTATCAATTTTAGCTCTGTTGCTGCTCTCATGTTGATGTTTTGCTTAAATAAAATCTAGGGATGCATACTATTATCGGCACGCTATCGATATCAGCCGATAGTAGTTTTAAAGTTCAATATCGGACATCGGCCATCCCATTAAAATAAATCGCCGATGTAAAAGGAGCTGTTTTTGCCTGCAGCGGCAGCACAACATGATGACGTTGCAGCTTGGCCGAATATGACTTGCATTCACACAAAGGCTTGTTAATTATTGTTGCTCTCTAAAATAGTAATTTCAATTCATGCGTTATTTATACAGGTTGTTAGACTCATTGAGCCTCATCATTTACAAGAGAGACCTGTTTTTAATCAGTTTATCAAATGTTTACAGATGTTTAACAACCTGTTAAAATATAGCAAAATGCAGGAAATTACTTCTCTTTTATTCCAAATTTTCTGGGGGAGGACCCACGGAACCCCACCCCCACCCCACCCCTGCCGGACAGCCTGCTGTTTTTGTTCCGACATCATTTAGTTTACAAATTAAGCCCTGCTGACATGTCTTCCCTTTGCTTTACTCCTCGCTGCTTAAAGGTTCATATTCACATGCAGGCGTAACACTGGTTTAGACCTTTTCACTGACTCTCAGTACAGTATTCAATATTACATGGATGTACCATATTTTCCAGCATATAAGTCGCTCAGGAGTATAAAGCATCAAAGTCAATAAAGCATCATGAAAAGGAAAAAAAACATATATACCGGTAAGTCACTTTGGAGAGTAAGTTATGTTTGTTATCAGAATCAGAATCAAAATAAGCTTTAAGGCCGATCTATACTTGAGCGTCCTCTGTTACGGCACCATACGCGCGCATTTTGTGCGCATGTGTTTTGCTGATATGCTTCAGCATATGTCAGAAACTATCAGCTTTCAAACGCTCGCGTTCTCCTTGTTGTAATATGAGCAGCTGCACACAGAGGGGACTCAACTGAGCTCGCTGATTGGTCACTTGCTGACACGCCTACTGAAATGATTGACAGCTTTCAGTCAGCTGACTCAGCTCATGCAGCTCGTTGAAGACCGCTGCGGTGCGGTGTTTCTACTATATATGTTATAAAAAGTTCTCTCAGAAATAAAAATAATAACAGGGAGTGCTTTTCCTGCAGCACACAGCCCACCAGGGATATTTAAAACATCGCGCACCCAGGTAGGACCTGAATTCATTCATTTCAATCATCGAGTGAACGGAGGAAGAAGCGGTTACTTGACTTTAGGCAAAAAAACAAAAGAAAAGGCCCGATCAGCGATAAAGAAGGGGAATTTATTTCATTTGTGTAACATACAAAACAGTCCGGCGCCGGGGAAGTTTATGTTCAGACACCGCGCATCGCGTATGCGTATGTAAAAAAAAACTTTTGCGCGTACGTGCCCTGAGGGGCTACGCGGGGCTACGTTTTTGCCACAGCGTACGTACGTTGCGTATAGGCGTATCGTGAGGACGCTCAAGTATAGATCGGCCTTTATTATCATTGCACCAAGGTACAGCGAGAACATGTACGTACAGTTGTCCGAAAGATAGGGCGGAGTGTATGAAGCTGATGCTACGATAAGTGCGGCCTTCTTATCCTTATCAGAATAATAATCTTAGCTAGGAAAAGGGGGAGAACCATGAGGGTATGCGTCACTGCCTGGGAAACGTGGGCCATGTCCTGCCAAAAATCGATTGGCGGCCGCAGGAGCACACACGGGAAGACTCACTATTGCATTTCTTTGAAATTTAACAATTAACACTTAAAAACAATTATTTGTTTGCTCTGCATTATAGCAAAGCTTTGTCTCAGTTTCACTTTTTCCTTAATAAATGCACTTTAATGGTCAATGTTTGGTGAGGGGGACGGTGGGGGTAGCGGTACAGAAACTACATCTACACCAGTAGGTGTCAAAAGCCTAGAGGTCCTCTCATGCCTCTTGCGGCTGCAAATAGTAATGTTTACTCTGGTTCATGTCAGTATGAACATTTAAAGCATCAGCCAAAAATTGCATTTTGAATATGGAAAAAAAATATATAAGTCGCTTTGGCATATGTCACAAGACTGGCAAATCTATGATAACAAAACCTGTGGCTTATACGTTGGATAATACAAAAATGTCCACTTGGTATTCACTGAGTTAATGCAAATGACACTTTTGAGTCGGGGTTTGTATTTTTTGCAAGTTCTGTCCTTTGTGTTTGATGACTCAATTTAGACTCGAGTTTAGTTATAATACTTATATTTCCTTAAATTACTTATCTTATATTACTAGGGGTGCACAATATTATCGGCATGGTATCGGTTTCGGCCAATATTAACGTTAAATTTCGATATCAGACATAGGCCATTCTATTATTATAACTCGCCGATATAAAGGCGCTGTTTTTGCTGCAGCGGCAGCACAACGTGATGACCTCACGTGTGCCTACCTGATCTCACAGAAAATTCAAAATGTCTGCGGTTTGGAAGTTTCATTTTTCGTTGGTGAGGATGTAGGATTCCGAAGATTTATGGACTACGTTGAGCCTCGCTATATCGTCCGCAGTCTGAGATATTTTCCCAATGTAACGTTACCCGAGTTAAGCCGTCATTTCCGACGTCATTGAGAAACAAATAACCGATAGCACGACTTGTTGGGTGAGTTTTACCACAAACTTTTGGACGTTGTGTTAGCCCCGTTAGCATGATTAATCTTATGGCACAATGGATAGACAAAAACTTTGAACTTAAAAAGGCTGTCCTTCATGCACAGGAGTGCAGAGGATCCCACACTGCATCTAGGAACCTGGAACAAGCCTAACGTAAATAAAATATTGGTATGGTTATTGGCTGAATAAGCTTTAACATATCGGCATATTGGATATCGGCCCAAAATCCAATATCGTGCATCCCTATTATTACTTGTGTTTCCTGTGTGACTTCTCCTCAGTCAGTTTTCTGCTTGTTGTGCCAGTCTGCCACACCTGTTTCTTATCTGATAGAGCCGCAGCTGCAGCCACTCTTCCTCATCAGCCTCAGTCTATACTTTCTATCTGTTCTTACTCATTCCTCAGTCCAGCATTAATGCTTTCATGTTCATGTTCCTGGTGCTCCTTCGTGAACTCCTCGAGTATTTTGTAGGATTGTGTTGCCTTGTCAGTGTTTTTGCTTTATTAAAAGAAAGACTGATCATTTTTTTCAAGCTATTTGAGCATCCTTGGGTTCAGTCTTATGCTATTTACATACATTTGTAACTGCAAATGAATTACCGGAATGATGCCGGAACGTTTTTGTCACAGTTTAGTCACAAAGTGTTCCAATAATTTAATTTCACATCTCACCAACCCCGCCTATAGTTGTCTCACATTTCATACACTTTATGATATAAGAAACTACAAGTAGGCGAAATTGCGACTCGCACATTTACATTCAGTTTTACCAAAAACTTTCAAAAATGTCTCTCGTGGTTTGTCGCCGACAGTCGCAGCCTAACGAGATTCACGTTTTACATTGTTGCTGGCCAATCGCTCCCACCTGAGAAACTTGTTCAGGTCGCCGTGTTTCATGTACTCGAACACCATGATGAGCGGGTCGCTCTCCACGCACACGCCGTAGAAGGTGACGATGTGGTCATGCTGCAAGTTTGTGAGGAGCTCTGCCTCTCTGTAGAAGTCTGCTCGGCCGCTCTCGGTGGCCTCCTTCAGGGTCTGATGGGCGACAGAAGAGTGAGACGCACGACCTACAAGAAGGAGCATGCGATCGAAACATTTACCGCTCTGTACCTTGACCGCCACGTGGATCTTCTCCTGGTCTGGCACCAGGTTGTAGCACTCGGCGAGAAACACCTTCCCGAAGGCTCCCTCTCCCAGCTCCCGCTTCAGCACAATGTTGTGTCTTTTGATGTGATGAACAACTTTAACACAGGGGGAAAAAAATCATATTGCTCATTTCCAACTTTTCACTATATATTTTGGACAAAATTTGTTTTGTTTTGTTTTATTCATTTATTCATTTTATAATAATGAGATACAACATTTAACATACAGTATGTGTAATTGGAAAAAATATATAAAACATAAAAAATGAAAGGTAGCAGAAGAAGAAAATATTTTATTAAATCTGCTCCTTATTTATCTAATAACAATTCAAACAAAATTTTCTATAATAACAAAATTATTCTAGGTCCAAAAGAATGTCACATAAGTAAATAATTTTGCTTGATTTTAATAGAGCACAGAACTGTGTTCCTATATTCTATATTCCTATATTTAATAAAAAATATTCCATCATTTTGTCTAATTTTTAGGTACAGGGAGTCCTCGACTTATGGCAACTCGGACTTACGAACGCGCTCCGAATGCTAGTACGTGCTGTGTTTATAGATGAATGTGTGGTGTAATGTGTTAGCTAACTGTTTGTAAATAAAGCTCTGTGCATGTTTATGGACCAGCATGTACGCTTGTTCAGTCTCATGTCAATAAACGGGTGTGCGGCAGCAGCGTACGAACGCCACGTGTTCGAGTTTTGACTTACATCCAAAAATCCAGACTTACGAACGACACGTGTTCTGAGTTTTGACTTACATCCAAAAATCCAGACTTACGAACGACACGTGTTCTGAGTTCCGACTTACGCCAAAATCAGGTTACGAATGGTGCCTAAGTACGAAACTCGTTCGTAAGTCGAGGACTACCTGTATTGATAAGTTCATTAAAATAACCATTTCAAAGACTTAACCCCTTTTTTTTTTGTAGTTTTGTAAACATTCTAGAGTAGCTGTCCAGTTGGCCACTGGAGTAGGAGTCACCATCAAAACGCATCTGGATGCTGTAAACATGTCACCTAGGACTGATCATGGATTTATCAGAAAAGGTCCAAGTTACCCAACGTTTTGTCGGGCGAGATGGTAACTCACACGTGTCGGATTTCAAAAAGCTGCCGGAATTACGGAAATACTGCGGGTTCTCGATGACAGGAATCTTTGTCATCCCAATGATCACTGCGTCTGGACCCATCTCCGAGGACGTCGGGGTGTTGTTGCCATTGGAGACGTGATGAAGAGGGCTGGCGGAGTCATCATCATTGCTGATTACTGAGGAGGAGCCTAGGGAGCCACAGAGGAAGAGGAGGAAACAGGAGAAGACGAGATGAAGACAGCAGAAAGTGAAGTGTAGCATGCTGGTCATCAGGATGGACGAGATAAAGAAGACGTCATCTGCATACACACATTGCTGTGCAGAACATTTGATTGTGTTATCAAGTTTGTATAACATGAATAAAAAGTTTTAACTGTTGGCAAATATGATAATCACCACTTTAAATACAGCTATGCCACATTTTACATTTGAATGTTTAAACCCATAGACTGTTAATATGAATGGGAGTAAGTACTTTAGAGCAAACATATTGTTTTCACAAAAAAATACAACTGTTTTTCATTATTCATTCATTCATTCATTCATTCATTCATTCAACCTTTATTTATACAAGTTAGTCTCATTGAGTCACGAGAACTAATTTGACCTATTTTAGACAGATATGTATATACCGTAATTGCTAGTGTATAAGACACTACTTTTTCCTCACATTTTGTGGTTTATATGCAGGAGCAGCTAATTTATGTATTTTTTTTTCACAGTTTTCATTATTTATATTTTTATGTTTTATTTTGACAAACTTCCTGCTATCGCTCTGTAACTTCCTGCTGCTGACTAACATTTTCCGTTGACAAAGCTGGGCACTCATGTGGCTGCCCAGTGCCCACCCCTCTTGGGAGTGGGCTTTTATATTTACAGTATGGTCTAAAGACCATTTTATATGTTGGAGACGGCATTCAAAATAAAATGAAACAATTCAACTCTATAACATCTTTAAAATACTTCAATTTATTGAAAATGTAAACATAATCAACAAATCTAAAAAGTTAAGTCTGGTCCTCTGGACATTCAAAAAACAAAACAAAAAAACAAAAAAAAAAAAAAAAAGAGGACCAGACTTAGCTTTTTAGATTTTTCTACCTGGATTATTGAGCATGCATCAGGGTATAATCAACAAAGTTATGTTGGTGTCTACATGAAGAAGAATCTTTATGACTGTGCTAATTATTATATTTTCTGAATTATCAAAAAACATCCTCTGAATTTATGATATTTCTGATTTTATTTTAATGACATATGAGTCACCTTTAAATCTGGGTTCGGGTAATATGAAAAGAGCTTCTAATTTCTAACATTTAGATTTCTTTTTTCAAATTAAAACTGATCTGACTGGAAACATAAAATCTAGGAGTTCTTAACTATTTTTTGGATAAACTAAGTTGTATTTTTACATCAGGTAAAACTTGAGGCTTATAATAATAAAAATTTATATTTGGCTTGAGGCTTATAATAATACAAATCTATATTTGGCTGGATTGAAATTGCCTTTTGGTTCATTATGTTTAAAAAATTGAATCTTTTTTTTTTTTTACCTCAACCTAACATAAATAACTTAAACTGCTAATGGGAGTCGGAAGACCAATGAGAACAAAGTGCACAAGTTTATGTTCATAAATAACAATTTAGCAAGTAAATTTAGGAAGTATTTTACCTTTAATACCAAACTTTGAGTTCCTTCCATATTTCAGAATGATGACCATCAGAACACAGCCAGTCAGGGCAACTCCAGCAATTCCCACAACTACATACACCTGTTAATAAAATAAATCATAATCTCATGACCATATTAAGGAGTTGCAATTAAATCTTCAGGATTAGTGATTCTTATTGCAAAGAAAGGAAAATGTGTGCTACAAACATGCTTTTAAAGACTCATAAAAAGTCAGGGACCGATGAGTAAAAACGGTAAGCAACGATTAGGAGCACTTACTGCAACACCGTCGTCCAGTGGAGGCAGTGGTGTATCTGTAAAGAGGAAAAAAAGTCAAGGTTTTAAAGTATTTACATTTATTGAGCACAAACAATTTTGAATTTTGACAGATGTGTGTTTTTGTGCAATTTGAAATGTTAAAAATTCCTACCGTCTGAGCAGAGGAGGCAGGCGGATGGAGAAATGATAGATGGAGATTGTCACACTTATTGCTCAAGTATCACTCATTTTTGTAGTATACATAAATAAAATTCAATGTTACTTACAGTACTCCATGTCATCTAAACAAAAAAGAAACGCAAAATCAATTTATACATCAACGTTCAACTTCAAAGACATTGTTTTAAATTCACTGCCTTAAAAACGGTAAGCGTATGAACTTTTCCACAGTTTGGTAGGTTTTCAGTTGAGTTGTATGCTTTCCATGTTTGGATGATTGATCTGTGCTCCTGCTTTAAACTTCTCAGCAATTTTAACCCTGACAGGACTGTTGTGTTCCTTGGTTTTCATGATACTGGCCACTAATGTCCTGTAGCCTTCAGAGAACAGCTTTGTTTGCACTAAGATTAAATCACAGGTAGACTTGATTTACTAGGTGACTTTTGAAAGCTACACCGTTTGTTTAGAGGTATCAGAAGAAAGGAGGTTTGAATACAAACATATGCCGCACTTATGGACCTTTTCCATTTGTAACAGTACAGCATGGTTCGACTCGGTACGGTCTAGGCTTTTCCACTAGCAACGGTTGGTGGAACCAGTCCCTTTTTCAAGACCCATTTTTCTTGGGTTCCAAGCGAGCCAAACTGGCTCTAAAACACGACGTCAGAACACTGTCAGTCATTGATTGGTCAGGGGGTTGAGTCACTGGTTGTTTGAGAAACTTTCATAACAACCCAATCCGCCATTTGCAATAATTCCAACTCGAGGAGTAACTGGACTTATTTTTCAGATGTTAAAAACAATAATGACAACACCGTGGTCTAATGAAGTGCAGAAGTTTTTTGTGCTTGGTGGACAACGACAAAACTCAGAGCGAGCTAGACGGAGCTCTGCCGGTTCCCCCAGTCCTCTCCACCAGAGCCTCAGAGCCTCCTCAGGTGGTGTCATCTCCCCAACTCCAAGCTCCACCGGTCACCACAGAAGATTCAGTCAACCTTTATTTTGTCAGGTTAATCTCATTGAGCCTCGAGGACTCATTTACAAGAGCGACCTGCTACAAACTAAAGAATGATGACAACAAACAAAATATTAAAGTATCAAAACATTATCAGGTAGATGTAGAAAATCAGTAATAGGAACATGTCTGCATTGGTTTTTGCCAGGATTCCAACAGATTTTTTAAACCATTTAGAGAGATCAAGGTCGAGAGCTTCAGATCTTTTGTAAGATATTCCAGGAAGCAGGAGCAGAGTAGGAGAAGACCCTTTTGCCAAGTTCAGTCCTCACTGATGGAACACTGCAGGTAATCATGTCCTGAGAGCGCACACTGTAGCTGCACTCACGCAAAGACATGTAGGAGGAGATGTATGAGGGCAGCAGACCAAGAAGTGATTTAAAGATGAAAATGTACCAGTGGAAGAGTCTGCGTGAGGTTAATGATGTCCAGTTAACCAGTGAATACAGGGTGCAGTGGTGGGTACGATAATCACAGCCAGTTATGAATCTTAGTGCACCATGATAGACATCATCCAACATCTGCAGGGTGCTTGTAGGAGCATTCATGTAGATAATGTCACCGTAATCGATGGAGGGAAGGAAATTCACAGATACAAGGCGTTTCCTAGCATTCAGGGTTAGACAGGATCTGTTTCTGAAAAAGAAACCCAGTTTAACTTTCAGTTTCTTCACTAGGTTTTCCACGTGGAGTTTAAAAGAGAGATGCGAATCGACCAGGATACCCAAATATTTACAGGAATCAACAAACTCAATAGGGACACCGTTTGAGGATAAAATCAGAGGAAGATCTGCTGGGATTGACTTCCTATTTGAAAAAAGCATCCCTTTGGTTTTATCAGCATTTAGGACAAGTTTGAGATGGAACAAATCTGACTGGATGATGTCAAAAGCAGATTGCAAAAACAGAAAAGCCTTAGCAACTGTTTTAGCTCGACAATAAACAACTTTATCGTCAGCATAGAAATGTAAGGATGCCCACCTGATCTCCCGCTTTGAAGGCAGCATTCCTGGCTTTCAGGAGTCTGTAAACCTCAGCTGTCAGCCATGGCTTCTGATTAGCCCGAACAGTGATGGTTTTGAGGTTGGTTACATCATCAATGCACTTGGTGATGTATGAACATACAGTGTCTGAGTACTCCTGGAGACATGTGTTGTTGTTTGTGGTAGCAGCTTCTTTGAACATACCCCAATCTGTGGTGTCAAAACAGTCCTGGAGTGCCTCTGAAGACCCCTCTGGCCACACTCGTATCTGCTTGCGGACTGGTTTTGTGACTTTCACCAGTGGCCTGTATGCTAGCTTTAGCATAACACAGATATGCAGGTAGTCCCCGATTTACGAGCGCTCTGATCTACGAGGTTCCAGACTTACGAGCTGGCGAATTTTTGGAAAAAACGCAAAAAATACTGAGTTTTCATGTGTTTTTTCACCACAGTTCGTTAGCTAAACATGTGGACACACGTTTCCGATCATTTTTATGCACTCATAAGCAGTTTTTTGATGAAAAACGAGTGTTTGTAGTCGCGCTAGCGAAACCGTTCCAATTTACGAGCGAAATTCCGGACTTACGAGAGACATGGCAACCGTTCCGAAATACGAGATTTCCGGTTTACGAGCGCCTCGTTGTAACGGATCTCGCTCGTAAATCGGGGACTACCTGTGGTCAGAAGCACCAATGTGGGGGAGGGCTCTGTAGGCATTTTTCTTGGTGGTGTAAACTTGGGCCAGTGTGTCGTTTCCTCTTGTTGCAAAGTTTATGTTTCTGTATGTTTTTGGAAATACACTCTTTAAATCTTCGTGCGACCAGTTCGCTGTGGCGACCCCTAACGCAGGGAATAAAGCCGAAAGAAGAAAAAAAAAAAAACTCTTTAAATCTGCTTGGTTGAAATCACCAGCCGTGATAAGAAAAGCGTCAGGATAGGCTGTTTGCTGCTCACTGATGTGCAGATATAGTTCATTCAGGGCCTCACCTCTAACTTTGCTGTTGGAGCTTGGAGGAATATATACAGCAACAATCATAACAGCTGTTAATTCCCTTGGTAAATAGAACGGTCTGCATTTAATAGTCATAAACTCTACTAAAGGTGAGCAGTGTTTGTAGACCACAGCAACATCCAGACACCATGCGTTGCTGATGTAAACACACTGCCCCCCTCCGCGTGTCTTACCTCCCTCGAGGGTTCGGTCCGCTCTGTAGCATGTTAGCCTCTCGAGCTGTATAGCATGGTCCGGAACGTTGTTGTTAAGCCACGTTTCCGTGAATACAAACACACAACAGTCTCTCACAGTCTTTTGTGTCGTTTGTAGCAGGTGTATATAATCCAATTTGTTGTCCAAGGAGCGCACGTTAGCCAAAACCATGGATGGAATAGCCGGCCTATGTGGGCTAGCTGCTAGCCTAGCTCTGATACCTCCGCGTTTACCCCGCTTCTGTTTCCTGTCACGCCGCTTGTGGCGTTTCCACTTTAGGCGCGATGAAGGGAGGCTCAGTGCTGGCTTCCAGAGCAGGCCACAGGCACGTAGCTGCACCTCGAGTTCGCTGCTTATTTCCAGATGAGCGGTTTTTCTGACATCAAGTAGGAACTCACGGCTATACGTGCGTTCTTGAACACGTAGACAAGACGAAGACGTGCCGGCAAATTGCGGCATGCAGGACAAGACAGATGAAAGCACCGTGTTGCTGGGAAAGAGAGAAGCCGCAGCCTTTGCACGCGCCGCCATCTGCCTTAACACAAAAAAAATTCTCACACATTACCACACAACACAAACATTTTAACACTGGACTCTAACAAATGGGTTATTCACTAAACTCTCGGTCATGTGCTCATTCAGTTTGCACTACTTCTCATATTTGCACTACCGTATTTTCCGGATTATTGGTCGCACCGGAATATAGGTCGCAGTGTCCAATTATTGCCAAAAAATTGGAAAAATCCATAAATAGGTTGCACCGGAATATAGGTCGCACCTACGTCACCGCCGACGTAACGCGTCATCCACTGCTGACGCGCCGCGTGACCACTGAGTCAACCCGGCAATATGGACCGAGTGTTTAGCTCTGCTGCTAATGTCTGCCAGAAGCTAACAGAACCTAACACGAGACGAGTCCGCCTCTCAGAAAACACGAATAAAAAAAATTGAATTTTATGTCAAATGTTTTTTCCAGGACATAGTTAAGTACATTAGAGCCTTATAATTACTCTGTAAGCAGAAATAGATATACTTATACTATATACCTATTGGTTTCAAAGCAATTTATAACATAAAGAGAAGCTAACAGAAGCTAACACGAGACGAGTCCGCCTCTCAGAAAACACGAATAAAAAATCGAATTTTAAGTCAAATATTTTCTATAGACCATCGTTACGTACATTACTGTCTTATAATTTAAACTCTGTAAGCAGAAAAAATATACACCGAGTGGTTTAGAAGTTATTTAGAAGAACATCGATAAAAAACTAATGCTCACGGGAAGTTCGCCACTCAGAACACGGAATAAAAAATTGAATTTTAAGTC
>JBBPBX010029393.1:0-20672 GCA_038048925.1 Garcialebias charrua | reverse complement strand
TATATATATATATATATATACATATATATATATATATATATATACATATATATATATACATATACATATACATATACATATACATATACATATACATATATATATATATTATATCGGCTACAGCTTTAATGCGAGCAGAAGAAGTAGATGAAGCCCGAGACTGTTGTGAAGAGGTTTTTGAACATGGCTTTACACTTGAAATGTTATAGACACTGTCTTCAAGATTTATTTCGTCCAGATCTCCAACAACTTGATCATCACCAACATTATTTTTTTGTTCATTATATGGATCTCCTGCTTCATGCAACCAAGCCTTTACATTGTCCTTAAATTCAGAGAATGCCATCACCTTAGACTGAAAATAAACCATTTGCCTTTTCACTTCTTCTTCTGATAATGGCAAACTTAAGAGGGATTCATGTAAATCAGTTGCATCTTGATAGCACTTAATAAACTCAACAAAGTCAGAAGACACCTTTTTAATATCTTCTTGTGACATCATTAATGCAGAGATTTTCTTGATCAATTTTGAAACTTGCTTGCACTTTAAACTTCTTTTTCTTGACATGTTTTTATATAAAACTCCAAGCCCTTTGGTGTAAATTTGATGGTTCTTTTCTCTTGTGGCACCTGAGTGTCATCCTCTTGTTTGCTCTTAACATCAGACATTTTTGTGGTCTTTTCTTTTAATTATTTCAAAGTCCAAAGCTGCATAGTACATTGAGAGTCCATGGCATAAAGCACAAACATACCTCATGTTTAAAGATGTTGACTTGAGTGAGCAAACATTTCCAGGATGGGCGTCGGCACACGTCTTGATCCAATTATACATCAATTTGTTGTATCAAACTCATTTTTTCAGTCTTTGCAGTGAAATAATGTTAAACTCCAATAGTTTCACCGTTTTCCTTTATGGCTTGAACAATATTGTCACATACCAGCTTTGATGAATGAGTGACGTGTCATTCCAGGCCTGACGCAGCAAGTTACTTGATTTCTTCAAAAAAACAATCCAATAACTTTTGTGATGGTAATCCTTGAGATCCATACATTCAAGATGTCCATTGATGAGGGATAAATCCTTTTAATCCACAGGCAGGTTCCTTACTTGATCCATGGGGAGGGTTTTTACTTTTGTAGTGGCAATTGTTTGCTTCACCAAACATCCAATAGTTTCCATCAAGCCACTACTAAGGTACGGTGGCCCTGAGGTGCAAAACACATTAACAAATAAGGCTAAACACTTTAACAAATAGTTCTGAAACAAATCAACAAATTCTGAAACACTTTAACAAATTCTGAAACAAATTAACAAATTCTGAAACACTTTAACAAACGAGAGAATCACACGGAAAGGGAATGTCCTAACTCCGAGGCTGACCCGGAAGTGATGACCCGGAAGTGATGACCCGGAAGCGGTCATTTCGACCCAAGATGGACGACAGTCTAGTCACGTTTTGCCCGTTCTGTGGGACACATAAGCTGTTTTGTTTTTTGTGCGGTCGATCCTTGGAGTTTTTAAATGGCACAGAGCAGATGGATGCAGGAGAGGGGACATCTCAACAACCGGACAATGCTAAACAAAGTACCGTAAGTGCAGCGTAATGTTAGCTTTTTTAATTAGCCTGTGAATAACGAAGCCGAAGTTAGCTTCCGATTCCAGCTTCCGATTCGGCAAATGACTAAAGGGATATTACAACTAATTTTTCAGCATCTTGAGCGGGTTTAATCTGCTCTAGCTCAAAAACTACAACACCTAGACTCTTCAATCCAGGACTATATTATTCTAGACTAATAGAATAATATATAAAACTAAGTTTGAGCTTTGTGAAACGTTTTTCTGATTTGTGAAACTTGACCAAAATTAGTTTTTCATCATTTTTAGGCTACTGGACCATATTTGACCCGGTCCAGCTCAGAAACCACAAGACCTGGACTCTTCAAACCAGGACTATATTAATATAGACTAATAGAATAATATATAAAACTAAGTTTGAGCTTTAAGTTTGTAGTGTTATGCTGAGTCAAGGATGTCGCCGGTATTGCTTTTTATCTCTTTATTGTCGAACATAACACTAACTATAATACAGACCACAGGACCATGTGCGTTCGTCTCCACGCTCTCGTCTCAAAGCTCCGTCTCGTAGCTCTCGCGAGACATTCGTCATCCCACTGGTTCTGGTGTATCCTTCCACATAAAATAGTGCCATTACATCACATCACCCTTTCTTTGAGTCTTTTAAGACACACTTTGTGTCAGGTAATATATTTCTTACAGTAGATTATAGTGAATTAGGGCATTACACGAATCATAAGTTTATTGAGCACGAGGACAGACCTTTGAAACACCACCTCCCTTTCTCTGTTCAAGACAGCCCTGAAAACACATCTCTTTAGACTAGCTTATCATTAACTTTACTAAATGTATTTTATATTATATAATCCTTATGTATTTTATATTTCAATTTGTCACTGATAATGTTTGAACTGAATTGGTTTGTTAAGTGTCCTTGGGTGTCCTGAAAGGCACTTTTAAATAAAATGATTATTATTATTATTATTATTGTTACAATCCTTTAACTGTGCTGCATAAAATGTACATGGAACGTTAAAAAAAAATTTGTTGAGTTATTTGTTTTTTACTTGTTAAGCTTTCAGTTGTTGAGTTGTTTATGCTGATTATTCAAAATTCATAAGAGCTGTCATGACAGTGACATGACACTCATGACAAGAGCACTGTCATGATAAACTATACACCTAGCTCTCAAGTTGAAAAGCAAAAAATACATACAAACACTAAATATGTAAGAAGCACATACAATAACCTAAATTAACTGTTCTTGTGTTGTTTGACAACTGACAATCCGGTGCTATGTTGTAAATCCTGTTTTGAAATTCATATGCATATTAACACACCAATTATTTACAACTTCATTTAAGTAATTTTATTATGTTTTTTCTTAGGCAAACGTGCTCCATTGTACAGCAAGGATGATCCAGACCGGGTGCCTTCACTGAAGACGTGTGCTGCAGAGTGCAGTTGGTGCTGATGGTGGGACGACATCTGGCAGCTGAACATTTCAACCGACAACAAAAAAGAACTAAAAAAAAAACATGGCAAATAGCACATGTTAGAATCCATGTTGAACATGTATAGGCTGTGTAAGACAAAAATACACAATCTTGAATGGCCCTCTTCTACCTATCGATTTTCTAACATGTAGAGATCCAGAAAAAGTTGCATTAATCGATATGATTGGCTTTGTGTGCTGTGCCTTGGTTAATCTGTCACCACCTTTGGTGGGTTATGAGCAGCTGCATGAATTGTAAAAAGAACAAGTGGATAGAAGTTAAGAGTGATAGCTGATGTGAACCTTTTTATTTTTATTTTACATTGTTCCACCTTTACTTTGAAGTTGTTTTTGCAAATATGGGGCAGACATGATTTTTCATTCACTGCACTCTATTTCAGAGTCAGAGAGTCAGAGAGAGTCAGAGTCAGAGAGTCAGAGAGTCTTTATTGTCATTTGCACCGCATGTGGTACATGAGATGAAAACGAGATTATGTACACGAGGTCCCAGTTACATCCAACAACAAATGAAAGAGAAAAACAGTAATAACATCGAGAACTAACTAAGAAAAACATCAACTAGTAATACACTAAGCCTAATATAGTGGGAATAAACAGCAGCACGAACATGAGTTTGTATGAGCAGATGGTCACAGATGGTCACAGATGAACACAGCAACAAGAAAACATATCAGCATCACCATGATGTGATATTTTGCAGTGTTTATTTTAATTTTATTTTTATTTATTCATGAGTCTAACAGCCTCAGGGTAGAAGCTGTTCCTCAGTCTAGTGGTTCTACACTTGATGCTCCTCAACCTCCGTCCTGAGGGGAGTGGGGCAAAGAGTGAGTGTGCTGGATGAGTGAGGTCTTTCATGATACAGGTGGCTCTTTTCCTGCATCTAGAGGTGTAAATGTCTGTGATGGTGGGGAGACTGACTCCAACAGACTTCTGTGCAGCCTTCACCACTCTCTGCAGAGCTTTTCTTTCTTCAACTGTGCAGCCTCCATGCCACACGTTGATGCTGGAGCACAGGATGCTCTCCACTGCACACCTGTAGAACGAGGTGAGAACTGGGCTGCTCAGACCGGCTCGTCTCAGCCGTCTGAGGAAGTAGAGTCTCTGATGACCTTTCTTGATCAGGCTGGTGGTGTTGTTGCTCCAGCTGAGGTTATCATTCAAGTGTACACCCAGGTATTTGTAGCTGGAGACCACTTCCACTGCAGACCCACCTATTACCAGTGGGGCATGGGTGTGTTTGTTCCTTCTGAAGTCCACAATCATCTCCTTTGTCTTCTTCACATTCATGTGAAGATTGTTCTCTTTGCACCAGCTCTCCAGATGTTCCACCTCCTGTCTGTAGCTGGACTCATCATTGTTTGTGATGCATCCCACCACCGCTGTATCATCTGCAAACTTAACAATATGACAGCCTGGAAGTGTGGCTGTACAATCATATGTGAGCAGAGTGAACAGAAGGGGGCTCAGCACACATCCCTGAGGAGAGCCAGTGCTGAGGGTTATGGTGGAGGAATTTGAGCATGAATTACTACTGTATATCATTACTGTTTATGTATTGATTTGATGAATGTAATTTTGATTATGCTTTTTCTGTAATGGATATCACACTGACGTGAGCAAACAAGACAACTTAAATATTACAACATATGTTTCACATAGTGGTGCTGATACTGTATAGCTCAATTTCGTTGATTTAGAAAACCTCTTTTAAACCGAATAAATGACATTATGTATCATTAACCATTTTGTTTGTGCACTTTTTGTATTGACTAGAAAATATTCTGCCAAACTCAAAGTAGTTGTAAGGTAAAAAAGGTCTATATAAAGACAACCATTCGTACTATTATCTTAAAAGATAAATGTCTGCAGAATGCACCTCAAAGTTCTTACTGTAATTAGATTTATAGAGTGTAAGCTGTTATTTATATAATTTGTGTTGAAACACTGTACAAGAGTTGAACATTTTGAATAACACTTGTCAGCCATCATTGTACTTCACATGTTTATTTAAAAAATATGTATTGAGGTAGTTCTGCACAGAGCTTCTATAAGATGAACTGAAACACACATTTACACATTTAGTCTGGATTAATAAGGAAAATCAAGGCATTGCTCTCTGGAACCGCTCAGATCTGGTTGATCCAGGGATCAAATGTAGCTTAAAAAACAGGGATCTAAGATCATTTTGACAAAATTTGCTTCAATCCTCAGACTGATGTGATGAGTCACATACATTTACAATAAGAATACATAGCTAGTGTGTGTTTAAAAACACACCCAAAATATATTTATATGTACACACACAAATTAAAAATTAAATATAAATCACCAAACACCAAATAATTCACAATGTCTGCGTAGGTCACAGCTGGTAAGGTCTTCTCATCTTCTGACATGTTGGACAGCCGGTATATGGGTCTTAGCTGCCAATTATCTGTATTTTATCCAAATAACGTTCCTTTGCTGCAGGCTGAAGCTGGTCCACATAGTCTCTTGCAGCTTCTGTCTTCTTCACAGAGGTTTGTTTTACAGAGAACATGGTCAAATCAGAAATAAAACTGGAGCTCCGACTTCTACTACTGTGTGTTTACAGCGCGAGTGTCTCCAAAATGGCGGTGCTTCCGGTATTGCGCAATCAGTGAAAGGGGTCTATACTAGTGCATTAACAGAATACCCGAGTTTTCGAGAGATCGAGTGCTTTGACTTCTATCGAGGCTTTTTTGTCCACCTCGAGTACCCGTAGTGACGTCATCACATCACATTTCACAGCGCGCGAGGTAGCTTTTAGCTTTTAGTAGACGCCACAAAATGGATTCCTTTGTGCGCACGGATGTAAATGGAGCAGGCAGTCTTGTCAAAAAGGTAAAACAGTTTTTAATTTATAAAATGCGCTATTTCCTGTTGATTTTCTGTTCTCTGACCACCGTAGATTGTGACTGGCAGCAGGTGGCGGTGTTGCATTGCAGGCCACATATATAACACGGCAGCTTCCTCTCTCGTTTCACAAACAAAAGCAACATATTAATCTCTCTAGACCTATTAAAAAAACCTATAAACACATTAATCTCTAAAAGTAAACCTAAATTGCACAGCACTTCAGGCTGTGGTGCGGTGTTGCCCCATTTGTTTTTCAGTTTCGGTTTCAGCGCCGCACGGTATACTTTCACTTTTAAAATTAATAATAATAACTAATACTTTTGTTTTTCCTGTGACTTATCTGCAGTATGATAAATGATAGGAGCATAATAAATGCTCCCAATGTTTTGTTGGTCTTTTTTTTCTTTTTGTAAAGACGGTTTTTATGCATTTATATTTATTTATTTATTTTGCATCATGACACTGTGACGTCATCGGCTACTCGAGCGTCGTTCGAGTTTTTTTATGTTAATGTCGAGGTTAAAAATTATGTACTCGTTCAACCCCTAGTCTATACCAGCACATTACGGTGAAACGATGAATAACCTGAAAACAACCTGAAAAGCTCTGAGGTTTAGTATACAGTACTAACGTTGGGCACGTTTTATTAAAAGAGGTGGAACACAATCTTATTTATCTTAAATTAGCACAGACAGATACCCTGATGCATGCTCAATAATCCAGGTAGAAAAATCTAAAAAAGCTAAGTCTGGTCCTCTGGACATTCAAAAAACAAAACAAAGCAACAAAAAAAAAAAACTGTAGAAACGTTTCGTCTTTCGTCCGGAAGTCTTTCGGACGAAAGACGAAACGTTTCAACAGTTTTTTTGTTGTTGTTGTTGCTTTGTTTTTTGAATGTCCAGAGGACCAGACTTAGCTTTTTTAGATAGCACAGACAGAGCTCAGCCAAAGCCTTAAAGTCCTCCATCACCGAGCCTGGCTGTTAGTTTCAACATCAGGTGTAATACAAGACAGGTCATGCAGCCACACTGCTGCAACACTGTGGAATAAATGCTGATACTAATTGTTTTATTTTTATTAGTTACTTTATTGTGTTTTGCAATGATAGGATGCACTTACTGTTTTTAGTTTGTAGTAAGCCTGGATGGAATTTTGGACTCTGTGCAGCTCCTACAGATTAAATGTCCTCTAAATAGCTCCATGTCATTTGCACAGTTTCGTGTTGGCCAAATTGTGACATCAGATGCTTAGAAGATGAGAAGTACCGGTACCTCATTCTTACCAATGGGCAAAGTGGATTCTACATCCAGGTGAGTAAATGTTGCAATTTTCAATATATGTACTTATGTGACAGATATTTTAAACCTTCATTAAAACATATTGTACATTTATTCTTCCAGGTTCAGCTGACAGTGACGTGCCTGGAGCTGCAGAGCTGCACGTTGGTTATCTGGACACCAACAGAACATCTGGAGTTGGACTTTTTATTTGACAAAGTCTTTACAGATACACAGATGAAACACTTCCATAACTTTTACTTTTCAAACATGCTTCCAACATTGATAGATGAATTTTTTTGCAAATAAGATTCAGCTCTGCCGCAAATACCTTGATCTATTTAAAATGAAGTAAGTACATAAATATTCATACACAACACGTCAAGAGCACTGTATGAAGCTGCTTTGGAGAAAATACCAGTCTTAATTGTTGTTTATATTAGTTTTTAGTTTTATTAAAAAATTAAACTCCAAGGCATAATATCACCTTCAGACATATTAACTCCATCCATCCATCCATCCATCCATCATCTTCCTCCTGGTTTTACATCATGTCACAGGGGCAGCAGCTTGAGCAGGGAGTGTCCAGACATCTCTTTCCAGAGCAACTTCTTCCATCTCTTCTGGGAGGACTGTTACGGCCTTCCCAGACCACTCCAGCATGTCCTGGGTCTTCCCTGGGGTCTCCTCCCAGTCTACATGTTAACAGTTCATGTTGCAGCTATAAAAAAAACTTTGCAGTTTACAGGTTTATACTTTAGGCTATTCAGTTGTACCTCGTTTGTTTTCACAAAACAATGAAAGTGATGTGAAAGCTTGTTAAAGTGTAGTAACAAATAGCTTTTCAGTTTTCACTGTTTGGCATTGTGATGTTTTCAACAGCTGTGCTACATCATCCATTACAAAGCTCTGTTTTAGTTTTGTCAAAGTCATTACAACTTGATCTACAACAGGCAGACAATGAAACAGGAGCAAAGTGTTGTAAGAAACTACATACACATTTGATGGAGGACATTTTTGAATAGTTGTGTTCTTCCATCCTTGGATCTGACCACTGACATCAGGCATCACAGGACGACGTTGATGTTGAGCACAGCTACTCTAATGGAACTGTTACCATTGGTGTATTAGTTTTAACAGCTTGACATAAAAAATGACCAATTCCAAAATTGCTCTATTGACTGAAGTACTAAATTATGGTGTGTGGTGTCAGATGCTTTATAAACATCCTGGAAGAAGATACAACTTTCATCATAAATGTAGCTTCATGTACTCTACAAGCATTAGTTATGATTCTGGTGCCTCCACATGTCTATTAAAATTTTGCATGAAGAGGTTTACGTTTAAATTAACTGCTGTACAATTTAATAGCTATGCATTAGACATGTAACTCAGTGCTGTTTTTGTTTCCTTCCAACTCACAGATACAGTGTGACTTTTGTCCAAGATGGGACTCACTCACAATGTGCCACCTACAAGGCTGAAATTTTCAAGTGTCACAAGTGTTCTTTAAATCAAGAATATAATCAGTCACGTGCTGATTGTGGGCCAAGTCTGTTAAACAAATATTTAATGAACACTGATTTGAAGTATGCTGTGTAATATTTTTGTATATACCCTGATGCATGCTCAATAATCCAGGTAGAAAAATCTAAAAAAGCTAAGTCTGGTCCTCTGGACATTCAAAAAACAAAACAATTTTTTTTTTTTGTAGAAAGACAAACGTTTCTACAATTTTTTTGCTTTGTTTTTTGAATGTCCAGAGGACCAGACTTAGCTTTTTTAGAGTTTTGTATATGGTTTTGTTCACAGACAAGTTAAATAACTGTGTATTGAAAAGGGCTTTTTGATGTTTAATTTGTTTTATGTCCTTTACCTCATTTTATTGCGGTTGCACTGTTAATTAACAAAGATTTACTGTGCCCTCTTTTTGTTTATTTTTATCTTGTAAATGCATTTATTTTCTGAAACGCAAGGTGTTTCTGAAGGGTGCTACTAACTTTAGATAAATAAAGTTTATTACTGTACATTGTTATTCCTATGAACAATGTCTTGCTGCATCCTGCCTTCTTCCAGGCACTTTCGTTTTGAAATGTGTGTGCTGATGAAATAAAGTGAGTTAACTGCTAGTCAGAGTGTCGTACAAATGTTAAACTGCTAGTCAGGGTGTCATACAAATGTTAAACTGCTACAGAAGAATATGTTGATTTCACAGCGGATAGATGCAGCCGTCGGTTTGCGCTACACGTATGGCGTCTGCAGATGTATGCTGGCTGCACAGAACACACTGTTGCAGCGTATCTCCTGCATCCATCTGCTCTGTGCCATTTAAAAACTCCAAGGATCGACCGCACAAAGAATAAACCGCGTTAATAGGTGTCCCACAGAACGGGCACAACGTGACTTGACTGTTGTCCATCTTGGGGGCGAAAACATAGATGAGACAGCTTCTGTCATCACTTCCGGGTCAGCCTCGGAGTTAGGACATTCCCTTTCCGTGTGATTCTCTCGTTTGTTAAAGTGTTTCAGAATTTGTTAATGTCTTTCAGAATTTGTTAATGTGTTTCAGAATTTGTTAATGTGTTTCAGAATTTGTTAAAGTGTTTCAGAATTTGTTAATTTGTTTCAGAATTTGTTAAAGTGTTTCAGAATTTGTTAATTTGTTTCAGAATTTGTTAAAGTGTTTCAGAATTTGTTAATTTGTTTCAGAATTTGTTAATGTGTTTCAGAATTTGTTAATGTGTTTCAGAATTTGTTAATGTGTTTCAGAATTTGTTAATGTTTCAGAATTTGTTAATGTGTTTCAGAATTTGTTAATTTGTTTCAGAATTTGTTAATGTGTTTCAGAATTTGTTAATTTGTTTCAGAATTTGTTAATGTGTTTCAGAATTTGTTAATTTGTTTCAGAATTTGTTAATGTGTTTCAGAATTTGTTAATTTGTTTCAGAATTTGTTAATGTGTTTCAGAATTTGTTAATTTGTTTCAGAATTTGTTAATTTGTTTCAGAATTTGTTAATGTGTTTCAGAATTTGTTAATTTGTTTCAGAATTTGTTAATGTGTTTCAGAATTTGTTAATTTGTTTCAGACTTTGTTAAAGTGTTTCAGAATTTGTTAATTTGTTTCAGAATTTGCTAAAGTGTTTCAGAATTTGTTAATTTGTTTCAGAATTTGTTAAAGTGTTTCAGAATTTGTTAATGTGTTTCAGAATTTGTTAATGTGTTTCAGAATTTGTTAAAGTGTTTCAGAATTTGTTAATTTGTTTCAGAACTTTGATAAAGTGTTTAGCCTTATTTGTTAATGTGTTTTGCACCTCAGGGCCACCGTACTAAGGCACTGGGGTCAAGTTTCTCAACTCAGGCAAAATGATGGTTCAAGGTCCAAACTTGTTGATTGTTCTTGATTATTTATTTTTTCTTGTTCCCTTGCCATCCCTCTTGCTCTGGTAAAAACCATAGGCCCCAAACCCAAATGCATCATGGTCCTCACCAGGCACTTCCACTTATAGAAAATTGGACCAACCCACATTACCTCCTATCAATCAAAAACAAATATAAACTAAACAAATTACTAACAAACAAACTTATTCTAAACAATTAGTTAATCAAAAAATTAAATGAAACAAAAAAAAGTAAGCCAATGACAAACTAAATTCAAAGACCCAACAAAAAATAGACAAATAGCTCCTACAGTTAAGTTTGCAGATGATACAGCGGTGGTGGGATGCATCACAAACAATGATGAGTCCAGCTACAGGCAGGAGGTGGAACATCTGGAGAGCTGGTGCAAGGACAATAACCTTCACATGAATGTGAAGAAGACAAAGGAGATGATTGTGGACTTCAGAAGGAACAAACACACCCACACCCCACTGAACATAAGTGGATCTGCAGTGGAAGTGGTCTCCAGCTACAAGTACTTGGGTGTACACTTGAATGATAACCTCAGCTGGACCAACAACACCACCAGCCTGATCAAGAAAGGTCATCAGAGACTCTACTTCCTCAGACGGCTGAGACGAGCTGGTCTGAGTAGCCCAGTCCTCACCTCCTTCTACAGGTGTGCAGTGGAGAGCATCCTGTGCTCCAGCATCAACGTGTGGCATGGAGGCTGCACAGCTGCAGAAAGAAAAGCTCTGCAGAGAGTGGTGAAGGCTGCACAGAAGATGTTGGAGTCAGTCTCCCCACCATCACAGACATTTACACCTCCAGATGCAGGAAAAGAGCCACCTGCATCATGAAAGACCCCACTCACCCAGCACACACACTCTTTGCCCCACTCCCCTCAGGACGGAGGTTGAGGAGCATCAAATGTAGAACCACTAGACTGAGGAACAGCTTCTACCCTGAGGCTGTTAGACTCATGAATAAATAAACAATAAGAATAATCACTGCAAAATATCACAACATGCTGATGCTGATCTGTTTTCTTGTTGCTGTGTTCATCTGTGACCATCTGCTCATACAGACTCGTGTTCGTGCTGCTGTTTGTAATGATGTTTTTCTATTACATTAGGGCTTAGTGTATTTCTAGTTGATGTTTTTCTTTGTTAATCCTAGATGTTATTACTGTTTTTCTCTTACATTTTGTTGTTGGATGTAACTGGGACCCTGTGTACATAATCTCATTTCATCACATGTACCACATGAAAATTACAATAAAGACTCTCTGACTCTGACTCTGATAAAAATATTACTTTGGGCCTCTGAACAATTGTCCTGTTTTTTTTTGGGGGGGTGGGGGGTGGGGTAACTTTGGCAGAATAAATCCAATTTATTGTGTTTACAGCACTTATTTCTATTCTAAAACCACATTTTTTTTTACATGATGCAGATATTATCTTCTTCTTAAGCTTTCCGTTTGCAGATCCTATTATTTTATTATTGAAATACTTAGTTTTTCTAATTGAATTTATGCACAAAATAAAATAAAACCAAACTTGTCAAACCAGCAACATTTCTGTGATGCATGAGAGAAACACTGGGAAAATCATGTAAATATTGTAATAATAAAAAGATCCGTACTTTATTACGATTATAAATGGAAAAAGTCTGGGAGTTTGGGTTAGAATTTAAAAGTCGTGATCACCACTAGCTCGTGCGCGAAAAACATCCATCAGGTGACTGCTCTAATTGTGGGGAACTGGAAGGAGTGGAACATGTTAGGCTGATTGGTAACTCTAAATTGACCCTAGGTGTGAGTGAGACAGGTCTCTCTTGTAAATGAGTCCCCGTGGCTCAACGAGGCTATAGCCTGTATAAATAAAGGTTGAATGAATTGAATGAATGTGTTGATTTATTGTAAGAAATATGATAAAGAAAGGAAGGCACTGGAAAGGGTAATGGGGAGTTCGGTGACAATGGTTACTTTATTGAAGAAAAATCAGTCACAGGATATAACTAAAGCACTTGTTAAATATTTGAAAGTTACAAAATTAGCTGACAGGATTTAGTTTTTTTTTTTTTTGAAAGTACATAGACTCTTGAATTACATCTCCGTCCGGTTGATGGCGGTAATACACCGAGTTTGTAAACTGCCAGAAAACGCCATCGAAGAAGAAGAAGAAGCTCGTGCGCGGAGAAGGTCCTGGCTGCAGACTGTAGCGCGGACCGGTGTCAGTCCCGGAAGTGGTTATTACACTCCGGAACTGAAGGGGGCGCTAGTGGCGCTATTAAGGGGGCACTAGTGGCGCTATTAAAACACGCAACAACAAAATGAATGGAAATTAATATTTTAAAGGCACTAGTGGCGCTATTCTAAAAAAAAATAATGGAAGTTAATATTTTAAAGGCGCTAGTGGTGCTATTACAATTTTTTTAAATGGAAATTAATATTTTAAAGACAAATGTTTATGTTTATTAAATTTGTTCATTTTTTTTACAAAAGAAACAATACAAGACAATCCCATAAATGATAATGTACAAAATATAAAAAAATGAAAGGTAGCAGAAAGAAGAATAAATCTTATTATATCTGCCCCTTTTTTCAAACAATCAGATTAAACAATAATAATCTTCCACCAACAGTACAAAATGACTAACTCTTTCTAATTTTCTAACTAATACAATACACATTACGTCATATATATTTTTTAACAAATTCATTTTGATCATTTTCTTAAATGTAAACATTGACTTGGCATTTTTAACTACATTCTCCAAGCCATTCCATAATCTAATTCCCTGGATTGAGGTAGAACGTCCCTTCAAACTAGTTCTGAATTGTGGTTTTACAAACATCTCTGTCCCCTTAAGATTATAACAACTTTGTCTTTTAACAAAATGCATTTGGATATTTAAAGGTAATGCATTATTTGGAGCCCTATACATAACTGATAAAATATTATAGTCTACCAAATCATGGAACTTCAATAACTTCAGTTGATAAAATAATGTACAAATGTACATTAGGAACACTATCATCCATTAGTCAGAGAGTCAGAGTCAGAGAGTCTTTATTGTCATTTGCACCGCATGTGGTACATGTGATGAAAACGAGATTATGTACACGGGGTCCCAGTTACATCCAACAACAAATGCAAGAGAAAAACAGTAATAACATCTAGAATTAACTAAGAAAAACATCAACTAGTAATACACTAAGCCCTAATATAGTGGAAAAACATCATTATAAACAGCAGCACGAACATGAGTCTGTATGAGCAGATGGTCACAGATGAACACAGATGAACACAGCAACAAGAAAACAGATCAGCATCAGCATGATGTGATATTTTGCAGTGTTTATTTTTATTTTATTTTTATTTATTCATTCATGAGTCTAACAGCCTCAGGGTAGAAGCTGTTCCTCAGTCTAGTGGTTCTACATTTGATGCTCCTCAACCTCCGTCCTGAGGGGAGTGGGGCAAAGAGTGAGTGTGCTGGGTGAGTGAGGTCTTTCATGATGCAGGTGGCTCTTTTCCTGCATCTGGAGGTGTAAATGTCTGTGATGGTGGGGAGACTGACTCCAACAGACTTCTGTGCAGCCTTCACCACTCTCTGTAGAGCTTTCCTTTCTGCAGCTGTGCAGCCTCCATGCCACACGTTGATGCTGGAGCACAGGATTTCTCTCTCAGCTCTCGGCAGGGCAGGTCGCATCTCCTTTCGCTCCTCACCTCCCTGGTTTCCCCCTCCCTGCTTCTGCATTTGTCTCGTCTATAACTCTTCAGCGCTCGCTCGAACCAATTTGGGATGGATTTATGTGCGTGGACTGCTTTCTGGGCCATTTCATCTATCGATACTATCGATAACAAAAATTTCCGCGAAGCGTTCTGGCCGGGGAGAGCCAGAGCGCCCTTTCGACACGCATGCGGTGAGCTACATTATGGACTCGATGAGCAGGCTAATGTAACTGTCCGCTCTCTCTGTCGGGGACGTGGAACCTCTGTGATTTATTGGGATACCGGTGGCTCCTGCCACTGAAAGCTGAGGGACCGCCGCGATCGGCGTGCTGGCGAGACTTCCTGCTCAGCAAAAATGCTTTGAACCAGGCTATGAATGACCTTCCCAGCTGTTGTGCGGGCTGAATCACACGGTGGTGAAGCGGCGGCTGCCGCGGACCTGTGGTGTGTGGGACTCGTTTTACAGCCGCTCGGATTCAAACAGGGCACATACGGAAGGATCTTTTTAGCTCGGAACCTGACTCGATTCGGCGATTTGGACCCAGAAGCTGCACCTGGACTAAAAGACTGCAGTAAAAAGAACACTGTGGTCTGACTGGAAAAATAAGCAACAAATCTAATCTGGTCTCTGGCCTTGGATTGAAGGCTGCTACAAATCTTCTCCTGAGCTGGGAGCTGAAGGGCCCGCTGCCCTCCCAACCCCCCTCCCCCAAGAGGTTTCTGTGTGTGCGTTCTCGGTTGGAGCCGAGCTCTGAGACCAGCGAACTGCTCTTATCTGAACAAATACACACAGACTGTTCCTCCCGCCTGTCGTCAAAACTGCAACTATGTCTCGTGTGATGTGCTTAATGCTGATAGAGTTTTTGGGACTTTATCATGGAGTGTCCTCAGGCAATCTTTGATAGACTCTCTTTTTGAATATCACAAATGATACCTATTGTGTTTTTCCTTTTTCCATATCTGATTGTGGTGGCGCGGTTTTTATACTGCTGCGACTTCGTGCGCTCGTCCCTATCCTATGATGAATGTGCGTAATCATTAACGTTGTCTTTGTGCCCCGGTGCAATGTCAAGGTCAATAAAGATATATTCTATTCTAGGATGCTCTCCACTGCACACCTGTAGAACGAGGTGAGAACTGGGCTGCTCAGACCAGCACGTCTCAGTCGTCTGAGGAAGTAGAGTCTTTGATGACCTTTCTTGATCAGGCTGGTGGTGTTGTTGCTCCAGCTGAGGTTATCATTCAAGTGTACACCCAAGTATTTGTAGCTGGAGACCACTTCCACTGCAGATCCACCTATGTTCAGTGGGGCGTGGGTGTGTTTGTTCCTTCTGAAGTCCACAATCATCTCCTTTGTCTTCTTCACATTCATGTGAAGATTATTCTCTTTGCACCAGCTCTCCAGGTGTTCCACCTCCTGTCTGTAGCTGGACTCATCATTGTTTGTGATGCATCCCACCACCGCTGTATCATCTGCAAACTTAACAATATGACAGCCTGGATGTGTGGCTGTACAATCATATGTGAGCAAAGTGAACAGAAGGGGGCTCAGCACACATCCTTAATTATCATACATGCACACTTATCCCTATTACAATTTTTTTTAATGGAAATTAATATTTTAAAGACAAATACATTACATTAGGAACACATTTATCCATCCATTAATCATACACACATGCTTATCCCTATACTGTAGTGGGTTTGCCAGGGCTGCATTCCAAAAACTATAATATGCTTGGTTGCAGGTGAGCTCAAATATTATCGTTGTTTACCATAATGTGTCATTGGAAACTTCATAAACTGCACTCAAATATCCAATTGTTTCAAAACCCAAAGGGATTAATTAACACTCAGAGAGAGAAAGTAGTTTTTAGAACGTTTGTCAAGAAATGATCTTCAGCAGTCGGATCCCGGCAGTAGACGTTGCAAGAATGGTTCACTGTGGATGAATAAATTTGATTCTATATGAAAACATTTTTAAATAGTCACCGGATACATAAATTAAGCCTGTGTGTAAATTGTAACAGGTGTTATTCAATTGTTAAACAATGCTGTTACAATATATGTACAACTACTTTATTGGTTCTACTTTCTCTTTAATATATTAGAGCTACAATGTAACTTTGCCTGGAAACAACACCATTTCTACAAAAAACTAAAAAATGTAAATCAAAACTACAACAAAAGGAACACTCAAAAATGTACATAATGTTTAAATAACACATTGTGAAAAACAAAAGGATGACTGAACAATTCAAAAGGCTAATGTACTTCAGCAGAAATGATTTAAAAAGACATGTCACCAAAAAAGAACAACAATGTGTGACAACTGAAATGTGTGGACAGTGTAAAACAACTAATATTCTCCTTGCATTCAGTACTGACATTCAGGGCAGTGTCCAGGTATGCCATCAGAGTAGTAACGACTCCTCATCTTCCATTTCCGGTGAAGCCCACACAGTCTATATATGCCGTTTGCAGGAAGAACACGTAACAACAGCAAAATAATAATTAACACTTTATATCTCCGGGTCGGGGAGGAGGTCCTGCCCCAAGTGGAGGAGTTTAAGTATCTCGGGATCTTGTTCACGAATGAGGGAAAACTGGAGCGTGAGATCGATAGGCGGATAGGTGCAGCGTCCGCAGTGAAGCGGGCGCTGTACCGGTCTGTCGTGGTGAAGAGAGAGCTGAGTCAAAAGGCAAAGCTCTCAATTTACCGATCGATCTACGTTCCCACCCTCATCTATGGTCATGAGCTTTGGGTTATGACCGAAAGAACAAGATCTCGGATACAAGCGGCTGAAATGAGTTTTCTCCGCAGGGTGGCTGGACTCTCCCTTAGAGATAGGGTGAGAAGCTCAGTCATCCGGGAGGGACTCGGAGTAGAGCCGCTGCTTCTCCACATCGAGAGGAGCCAGTTGAGGTGGCTCGGGCATCTGGTTAGGATGCCTCCTGGACGCCTCCCTGGTGAGGTGTTCCGGGCATGTCCCACCGGGAGGAGACCCAGAGGAAGACCCAGGATACGCTGGAGGGACTATGTTTCTCGGCTGGCCTGGGAACGCCTTGGGATTCCCCCAGAGGAGCTGCTCCAAGTGGCTGGGGAGAGGGAAGTCTGGGCCTCCCTACTTAGGCTGCTACCCCCGCGACCCGACCCCAGATAAGCGGAAGAAAATGGATGGATGGACTTTATATCTCTCAGCATCATACCCTTTCCATCTGTACTGTCATGAAAATGCTGTGGAAACAAAACATTTTTTCTTGTTAAAAAAATCATGTATGGTTTCAGTGTCAATTGCACATAAAGAAATACACATATAAATTAATAGTTATGTGTACATTTTAAAAATTAACCTCAATTTGTGCCTTTGATAGTTTGGCATAGGTGTGGTCATCAGCACACAGAGTCTGTAAAAATATAGATAAAGTATTTTCAAAGTCTAAGATGAACCCAAGTCCAAATAACATAAAAACTGCTTCAACCTTTTTAATTGTTCTATACTGATTTTGTTTCAGATTTTAAAAATTAAGCATAGCATAAAAGTGCATTGTGAATGGACATAATACAATTTACATGATTCAAAACTACACATGTATGAATTTGAACTAAACTTTACCTCGTATTTTGCCCTCTCATCAGCTTTTTTCCACTTTCTCTCCTTTTGTAGTTCTTCTCTGAACCTTTGAAAAAGGACAAATTCAATATTTTCTTTACAAAACTGACTTATGTGTAACATGATGTGGTACAGTGCACCATCATTACCTCACAGGGAAGTTTCACAGGAGAGTGAGAGTCCACCATCTTCGTATTGTCATCATGTCATTCTGTGGACATCACAGGTTCAGATTTAATGAAATCTCCAACCGAAAGCATGCACTCTCATCTGTTTCCTTACCTCCGTGAAATCAAATGGTGCTTCCATCACAAAGTAGAGAGCATACTGTGGAGAAACATGTGATTATGTCTTCTGAGCGGACAGGTGGCTGTGTTCCTGCAAGTTGGTGGCTGCTGGATGGACAGGAGTCTGTGTTCCCTGCAAGTTGGCATCTGGTGGATGGACAGGAGTCTGTGCTGATGCCCAGCTGGACACCATGTTGACAGTAGTGTGTTTCACCAAATGATTCAGAAACCTGTCCCTTCTGTCAATGGTTAACAAACAGTATGGGCAATGAAAGTGTGTCTGTACAGGGTAGGCCACATCTGAAGATATGGAATTCTGCAGTAACAAAAAGAAATGAATAAAATTTAAAATAACATCTATATAAACTACAGATATGTTTAAACAAGAAATGGTTCATTCCCACTCAAAATAGAGCAAGGACACAGTGTAATGTAATAGCTACAAACATACAACAAAAATGTAATAACACATCAGGAAATATACAAATGATTTGTTTAAAAAAAGGCATGTCTGAAATGAATCACTTTATGTTCTTTAACATTATTCTTCCAGTTTTGCACGATTCAACAAGTAATTTTATGAGTCACAATGGCTTCCAGGTAATAAATTTATACAGCAAACAATTAATTAAAATTGTGAAAGTAATATTGCTCAAACAACCAAAGGGAAGTATTAACTAATTAATTAGATTTCCCCATTTACTCTGTAACTTTTGACACACACACACACACACACACACACACACACACACACACACACACACACACACACACACATATATATATATATATATATATATATATATATATATATATATATATATATACTATTTTGCCATATGTTAATACTTTTTTTAGTAGATTTTGTTGATATGCAACCTAATGCGAGTAACTTTACTGAATGAAGAACCTATTTTAACCCATAAATAAACATGACACGCAGATAAATGTTGTTTATGTTAGGTTTCTTCTAACATTAGTTTGTTGACTTATATACTAAAAATATATTGAAGTAGAGGGTACTACACCCACCTATGATGGCAGCTTGTAGTTTTATTTAAAATAAAAAAAGACTTTCCAGAAATGTTGGTGTACAAAAACATATAAAAAAAAAAGATTAACATTTAATGATAAAAAAACCCACTATAAAACTGTTAAGAATGTAAATAAATAAATAGAATAATTGATAGTGTAAGTGTAGTTTCACATACCGTTATGTTGAACCGTAGGGGACAGCAATATTAATGAAAAAAAAGTTTTAAGAAGGTAAAAATACCAGGCTACAGCGATCATGAAAATAGCGCCCCCTTCATTTCCGGAATGCAATAGCACCACTTCCGGGACTGACACCGGTCCGTGCTACAGTCTGCAGCCAAGAGTACTTGCGTGCGAGGCTGCGTCAAGATGGCGGCAGTGTAAGACGTTCTACAACGTGCTCTCAGTACCAATATTATTATTTGCAACTCTTGTGCCTTTTTCTCTTGTAAAAAGACACAGTTAAGAACTTTTTCGCTACTGTAAGTTTATCTTACGCTCAGAAAAATGCCAAAATCAGCTCAAAAAAGAACCGGAGACCACAAATGGGAGAAAGCAGGTGCAGCTGCTGGGAAAGATCACGACTACAGTGGTGCAGATATCGGGGCTCTTCAACCAGAGGTGGACAACGAAATGGATTTTCCGCCGCTCCCAATAACCCCAAGTAAGCCTCCTGTAGCAAAGAAGCCACTTTCAAGTGTCTCTCAACTGACTAGCAGCCTACACACCGATGATGCTAATGCTATTGCTATGCTAGCTAACCTGATCAACGCCAGAAGTGACGCTCTTGAAGCTAGGATGGAAAACATGCTCGAAGAGATGAAAGATGTCAAAAAGAAAATTAACTCTGTTGAAAAACGTGTAGAACGCAATGAAAAAGACACAACATCCTGCTTAATTCGCGTCACTGAGATGGAACGCTATGATCGTCGCTGGAACCTCAAACTTCATGGAATCCCTGAGGCTGAGAAGGAGGACGTGCTGAAGGAGGTGCTGCGGGTGTGCCAAGAGGTTCTTCCAAATGATAAAGAAAATCTTCAGATCTTCATTGATGTTGCTCATCGGGTTGGAAGAAAGCTCATCGGCAGCTCCCGCCCCCGTGCTATCATCATTCGCTTTGTGGCGAGGAGATATCGAGATTACATCTGGAAAGCAGCTAAAAGAAATGACTTCTTGAAAAAAAAAAGGGCTCCGTTTCACCGAAGACCTCTGCAAAGAAGATTGTGACTCCCGACAGAAACTATGGCCATCCATCCAAAAGGCTCGAGATGAGGGAAAATCTGCCTATTTCATCGGAGGTCGTGGTTTCATCAATGGTGTGGAGATCCCCCCCAGTATTTAGTCCAATGCGAGATTCATCTCAATTCC
>JBBPBX010029392.1:0-10610 GCA_038048925.1 Garcialebias charrua | reverse complement strand
GAGTATACAGTATATATGGATGGATGGATAGATAGACATAAATTGTTGTCCATCTCTGGTATGAAATCAACCCAGCTGACCAACCTCAAAAATACCTACTGTGAAGCTCAATCATTCAGACAGGTGTTCCTATGACCAATTTATCATGTTTGCCTTTTTCTTTGACATTTTCTCCCTGTGTAAGCATAAAACAGCAGTTTTTTTTCCTCGCCTTTATACAGCAAGCTTCTATTGTATTGTTGAGTGGTGGAATTAATCATTCGTGTCACATGATTTCATCAGGTGGTCTAGTGTTTGTGTGCTTGCATTGACTAATTGTCCTGACCCTAATCTGTCTATTTACAGCAGTATGCTATCCCAACACCTGCAAAACACAATGGCAGAGCAGCTTTTGTCAGACTTGTATTGCGTCTTTAAAGAAAGTTACCCTCACGTTGGCCTCAATCTTCCCCCTTTCAGTGGATTTTAGGATCCGTTGCCAAAACTTTCAGGAAACCCTAGAGCTTTATGAGACATAACAAAGCTCTCTCTCTTCCTCTGTATGGGTGTCTTATACACATACAGCCTGGAAGTTCTGCAGCATATTCATCGTGACTGACTCATGTCACACCGTTTCAAAGCTCGTGCTAATGCAAGGCCAGAGACTATTTAAGACAGCAGAAGACGCAATCATCATTGAATACCATTAGCCTGATGTGGCATTTACCGCTAAATTGAGGATAAAATTCAGCTTCACAGGGTTAATCTATGTGTGGTATTTAGGCCTTCTAATTCCTAAATTTATTAGAATAACACATATCGCAGACAGCCATGAAATTGTAAATAATTGAGTACTGCTCTTAAAGGAAGTGGCACTGGTTGCTCCGTTGAGGTTGCTGTATTTTTTTCCCTACTAATGGCAAAACTGGAAATTAGATTTGGATCGCTAAGCAGCAGCGCTAAAGGGGAAGAAATCCAAAGCCACAACAACCCCCCCACTCCCAGCACTAATCCATCCATAGGGGTTCACGCATGTCTTCTAGAGAGGAAGTTTCTCTCCTCCACTTTGGTCAAGTTTGCTCTCTAACACACAAATACATGTCTGACCCACCTCAGACACAGAAATATACCCATTCAACCCACCACCCATCTTGTGTTTATGTTCAGAGCTTGAGTGACTGGTATTTCATTTCAGCCTGCATGGAGCACTTTTGCACAGTTTGGATTGGCTGGTGTGTCATTACTGGTCATTAAGTCTAACCTGAACTAATAGGGGCTTATTTTCCAAGGTGGTCTCCCAGGTGGCTGTCACAGGAGTGACTGGCACTGCGGGGCTTAGGGTTTGACACAGATGTACAAAGACTCATAAAACATCTATCCAGGCTCCATCAAGCTTAGGATGCAAATTTCTAATAAGAAGCCATTATTCTTATTGGGTACATGGCTGTTTGTTTCTCCATAAGGCAGCTTTAATTAGACCAGCAACAATGAGTTCCATATTTCTTTGATATACCATGCTGTGTTTCTAATGCCAACAACAGATTTAGTAAATGGTTTCAAAAATATCTAACTAAGGCTGCACAACAAATCAAAAATCAATTGGAATATATTAATGCAGACACAACGGACACCATAAAGGACTATTTGAAATGCATTACATATTGCCATGGATGCATGGTCACCCTATCAATAGGAAGCTTGGCAAGTTGGATGGACTCTCTTCAAACATCAATTTGTTGTGTATTACCTATAGCAACATTGATATAGCATATCCTTCGTAGACATAGATGATTATCTGGGTATTATTTGCAGGCAAAGACTAGAAAGACACCATCGCTCCAAATGCATTTCTCACGTTTGAGCCCAAACCACAAGTCACGAACACTGCTTCTTACAGCAAACCTCCACTCATAGTTTGTTAAACCTCAACAAGCACTCAAAGCAAGATGCTAGAGACATGCGGAGGCGTATTCAATGGGTAGCCAAGTCCAGACTATAGATTTAGGCAGTGAGGAGTAGGGGTGGGCGATATTACCAAAAAATGATATCACGATATATTTTTTGAAATACCCCGATAACGATATCAGACGATATTTCACATTTTCTCCTTTTATTGAATCAACCAAACAAATGTGTAATTTCAAAATGACTTTTCATAAACAGTCACCAGAATACAAAAAAATATATTCATATTTAACAAGCAAAAATATATATACCGCACCAGCCGCCACTGAGGTGTGCGGTAATGACTATTCTAACACTTTAACACATTTTAAAAGAGCATACAGTAAATAAAAAAAATAATTTCTTACTTTAAGCGGCAGCTTCTGTCATCAGTTTGCCTGTTAGCTCCAGCTGTTAGCTCCAGCTGTTAGCTCCAGTTGTTAGCACCGCTGCGTTACGTCTGAGCTTCGCAGCTTTCTGTAGCACCACGCAGTTTAAACCCTTTACAGGAAGGACTGTTAGTATCCTAACTTCATACAGTTGGAGACAGAAAAAGTTTTAATAACTTACCGACGCCGCAGTCTGTGCGCGCCGCCGCCTTCAGCTGTTAGCATTTAGCCCCCGAACCCGCAGCTCCGGGCAGTCCGGTTTAGCTGCACGCACCTCCTAAAAGGTTGTCGGCTTTATTATTCCAAGTTAGCTCGTTGTCCCCCGATGTCTTCGGCTTCCAGTCCGACATCGAGGCGAGCTCCAGGGACCTCTGATCGCACAAAGCCGGCTGCCCGGTGAAGCTACGAGATGCAACTATGAGGCTAATGCTAGCTCGTTCCTCCTCCTCGCGGTGTGCGCGCGCATGCGTATTAACAAAATGTAGGGCATCTCCACATGAAGGCAGTCTCCACGGAACACCGGCTGCTGTCTGCTGCTTCACGCGGTCCGCGTTCCTCCACAAAACCACCGTTATCGCAAAGTGACGCAGTCAAATGACGTCATCATAGGATGCCGCGATATAATTTTTTTCACCGGTGTCAAAAAATCCACCGGTATTATCGTAAACGAGACGATATGGCCCACCCCTAGTGAGGAGACCTGCACCAAAAAGACAAATCTTCAATAAATTGGGGGATTGAGAGCTAAGCTGCCCAGACAACAGGAGGGAGCACCTCAGATGCTAGTCCTCAGGCCAACAAAATGAGGGCAGGTGGCAAAGTACCCGAGTATGAGCCAGAAACCTCACTATATATACCGGTAGTTCCTATATGAAGACTTGTCTGATTGTCCTCTCGGAACAACAACACCAGAGCTATGGCTAATCTTGACAGAGTCTAAGCTCCTCACTAAACCGAGTCAGTGGTTGCAACATAGCTGACTCATAATTTCCCAATTGCTCCCCGGCGCGCTTTCTATAGCTGCCCACTGCCCCACCTGGTGGTGATTGGGTTAAATGCAGAGTCAAATTTCGTCTTGTATGGAAACATACACAGATGACAAAAAATGTGACATTAAATTAATTGTCTCTTGAGTATTGCTCTTTGTTACCCCTCTTCTGAGTCTTTTTTCCTTCTTTAATGAAACGTTAGCATGGCAGTTTTGGTTTGTTCCATTCATTAGTTGTATACCCACTTACTGAGCAAAAGACAACAAACTAGTTTGTTGGTTTTGGGAAAAAATACCCAACTTTAAGAGGAACCTGGATGAACTAAAACCAAAGTTTGGCATACAACACACGGACTAAACAAAGATCTTGACTGTCTGATGCAAGTTACGTGGGCTCTATAGAGCCACACTTTTTAGATTATAGTGGCTGAGATTTTAACAGAGAACAATGTGATGACAGCACATCAAGGATTGAGAAATCTTTTTTATCCCAAGTGAAATGATTATCACCATTCAACATTTTCACAACTGCATATATTCCTAAAAGCACAATTTTTTTTATTTACAACGCAATCTTTATCAATCTGATCACAAAAAGATACTAACCCAAGCAGATTTTTGTCAACACATTTCTCCTTGTCACTATAAGATGTACGCCACATCTTATCCCAGCATTAAAGCCTTTGTATGTTCGAGCCTCACTCTGCTTCGTTGTGACAGGTGTCATCATTAATCATGGAGAAAGAGCCATTAGTCTAAATGTGAGGGTAATTAATCCATGCTCACACTCCATTAGACGTCATACTCAATTTGTGCACAGAACTGTGTATTGTGTAAATAAGTAGAGACGATAGGACCGGCGGCTATTATTCACGAATAGCGTTGCATTTAAAGACTTGCTCTCGAACTGTCGAGATGCCAGCACGAATCTGAGAAAACTAAGCTGACAAGCCCCTTGCAGTTTGAGAGGATATTCCAAATCAAGCTGGAAGAGAAGCGCTTGTAGTGAATGTGGAGATATTCGTCTGATTAGAGGATAACCGTACATCTCAGTTCTGAAAAAAGTAGCTGAACGTCAGCAGTAAAATCAAACCATCAGCGTCCAACAAATTTAAACAGCAGTAGGACACCTAGCATGAATGAGCCCATAGTTTAATAAGTACCATTTGGCTGTCACCTCAGCGGCTGTGGCGCTGCTCTATTACAGTAAAGCCCCTCTGGTATTGAGCTGAGGTTATTCAATAAAATCCTGACTGAGTGTTTCTCCCAATCACCACTGGCAGAGCTCTGATGAGGTAAAAAGCTCTCCAATGCCAGCCATTTGTCCCCGTGGAGCACTGATTAAAATGGTTTTCTGAGGCCATATTTTTGCTCTCCTTGTAACCTTGCCAGACTCAAGTTAAAGTACAGAGAGAAAAATTGACAAATTACCTAATGCATACCGAAAGGAATCTGCAAAAAGCAGATCTAATCCATGAGGGCCCCTGGAAAGGTAGACAGATAGGAGTGCTGGGCTTGTACTTTTCAGATAAATTGTTAATATTATTGCCTAAAAAGCAAGTGTGCTCTAAAACCTACTCTACATTTGCTGCTGATGCTGAATGAGAAACTGCTTTACAATTAGCCTTTTCGCACCATCGATCTTCAGCTTTAATCGGTTTCCCTTTCTCTCACACACACCCTTATCTTTAAAATCCCTCCCTCGTCCCAACAGGGCAGAGACTTGTGAAGTGGAAAGCAACTGCAACAATGGAATGGTCCGCCACCGCAGTTTTTTCTTCTTCTTTGCTTCCCCATACTCTCCAGTCCTCCCGCCTTGCTTGCAATACATTCCTGAACAATCCTCTGAGGCTCATATGTAAATGCCTGAGTATGCTTCTGATTAGAAGGCACAAAGAGTACACTCTATAAATGCACTCTTAAACAATTACTGCGGCTCCCAACTGGAGCTCTGACACAAACCTCAGACTGAGCTGCCGTCTGGCCTGCCTGCTCAGGTGGCAGAGTTGGATGTGGATCATTTACAACTATGCGCCCCTCTTCATGACACACTGACTTTGAGACAGTCAACAAAATCACGAACTGGAGGTAGGAGAAGGGGTGGAGTGATAAATCACAAGACTTCCACTCAGGAGTTTGAAGCTGTGGCCAAAACTCATTTCAGTGTTAGCCCAAACACTACCCCTACCCTTTGACCTTTAGTTCAAAGTCACAAGGGATGGTAGTTAAAATACACCACTACCATATGGGATACCACTTCAACGAGCCAATATAACATTATTTGTCACTAATCACTCTTCAGGTAAAGTGCAACATTAAAATGTCTACAGATGCTAAACCTGTTAGCCACCAACAGACTCAGACAACAAACACTTTTTGATATAGACAATAACACCAACATGCCGAGTACGTCCAAATAAACATTGTAATTGTTCAAAAATATATATATACCGTACTTTCCTTTGGTCGCAATTGTGTATTTTACATAGAGTAGAATAGAAAAAAATACTTAATTGACCCCTTGGGGGAAATTTGCTATAATTAGATTGATACAAACTGGTAAAAACAATAAAAATAAATTGTCTGAGTAGCAATGTTTTACTAACGTGGGTATCTACAAGAACTTTTTAAAAGGCCTCAAAATGAACGAATATTAAAATATTGCAGGTTAATATGGACTTAAAATAATATTTGAAAGAGACTTTACTTGGTTAAACTCCTAAAAGTGTTAGTTTTTACACAGCTTATATCATTCTGATTGTTTTTTTTAAAGATGGGGTGCTTGGCATGAAATGTATGAGAACCACCGGGTTACAGCAAATATAAACTGACTTCTAAAAAGTTCATACGTTTACTAGTAAAGCTTTAAGTCATAAAAGCTGTCAAAAATAAAAATAGTCAATGATTTTAATTGGAATTTTGTTCATGTATACCATCTATGATCAAAATAATTAAAAGTCAACATTCGCTATTAAAGCTGCTATATGTAACTTTTCTAACAATATGTTTTTAACATATTTCTTCACTCTGTCACTAGATTGATGTTAGAGAGGTAATCTCTGAAAAAAACTAAAAAAAAATATTGTCCCCTTGCTTCTCCAGGTGGTAAATAAGCATTTCTAAAAAGAAAAAGTGACCCGCCATTTTCCAGCCAATAAAAACAAAGTTTGTAACCAGCCAATAAAAACCGAGCTTGAATTCGAATCAGCCAATAAAAACAGAGCTTGAATTTGAATTTTAACAGACCACAAGGGGGCAGTGCCATATATGGCTCTGAGGGGGAGGGATCAGAATGATTTGCTTGTTGAAATTTTTTCTAAGTGCTGATGTTCTACAGAAACTGCAGACTCCACCTTTAACGTCTACAGCATAATTTGTAATAAATGAACCAAATCAAGTTGTTTGTTTACATTGGAATTGTGACGAGTACATGTGGGACAGTCTCAACACGCAAAAATTATTGAGTCGGTACAATAATCCAATGGACTCCAACACCAGGTTGAAAATGGCGAAAATTGTTGATCTTCTGAAAAGAAACGTCGACTAAAAGCTGTAAGGACAAGAGCTGACAGAAGCTGTCATTTTGGAAGAATTGAGTGGTGGAGGGTGTTGAAGCAAAAGTTGGAAGTAAGGTCATTTGCAATGAAGATACCCAGAACTAACGGGAACATTTTCCATAACTCATCGCAGGATTTTATTTTATTTTTTTACAAAAACACTGATGAGTCCGAATTAAATCAACCCCCAAACAATCATTTAATGATGTGGAATTGGAGCAAAACTGCATGTTTGGACAGAGATTATGGCTCTTATGTACTGGTTTCATCACATCTAAATGTAGAAAACTCCAGTATTTACTGTATATGGTCTGTAGTTGTAAACTCGGCTGCTCTGACGTTTGGAACATCTTTGGAATTCAGTTCAGAAAATTACAGATACAGTCGATGCCTTGAAAACCAACCGCACTTGACATGAAAACAGAAAAACATAAACAAAATAGCAGCAGGAAGCTGATAAAGACTGAAACAGGAACGCAGTCGAACCCCAACGATGTGGATACCCATGTAAGGACACGAAGATGGTGTGGATGAGGTAACGCCTTGCTTTCATCATCACCATGTAAACGCCCAATTTCTCCTTCGCCAGTTCTCACTCCCAGGATGGAAGACGTCCAACGTGGCCTCTCCGAACTGTCCCTCACCATCACAATACACACTTCAACGAATTATGAAAATCCACAAGCATAAATCCTGGCCTGCACATTAGCACCCCCTCCCCACTTGCAGGACTCAATGAACGGTTAGACTTTATAACTCTGTAAACAGATGACCTCAGTGGTCATATGTTTGCACTGAACAGTATTTTTCACACACTCCTTTGGGATTTAGATAACCGTATTACCTCCATGTTCTTCTTAATTCCCCTTTACCCAAAAATATGGGAGTTTTAAAAGCCATTTTGACAGGCGCTTGATTATGGAATGTTGGTTTAGGTTTAGGACTGTTTGGGAAGAAGTTGAGGGAAAGGAATGGGAGGGAGACAAAGAGGGGGAGAATGAAGGGGTCTGTGTTACGAGCAAAAAGTTAATTTAGCTGTTACGAAGAGAGATGTGCAAGGTGGTTTCTCTGCCACAGGGACACATCGAGCACGGCTGAGGCCCCAGTGGGACGCCGCCGAATGAAAACACAAGGCCAATCAGCTAACAGAGACATTTCCTGTGCTTGTTTTATCAGATGAGAAGAAGCCTAAAGGCTAAATGTCCCCTCTCAACAAGGTTGCACTCTTCTCAGGATAACCCATTTTGGGGAACGAAGGGAAGAACGTGCATCTTTGTGGGATGACATAAGAAGTGCTGCTCGGGAGCACTGACCTCACTCTCGCGCAATCAATCATTCGCAAACACACACACACAGAGAAAGTATCTCTGCAATCCAAGCCACGGGAACTGGAGAGAAGCTTTTACCTTTTAAGATATAAAGCAAGGCAGCCTCATGTATTAAATCATCTTGTAAAAACAGATTCAGTAACACAATTTGATTCTGAAAGCAACAAAACCTCTGGCAGAGCTCGGCATCTGGCAGCTAGCAGATGGCGAACTGATGTGCCAATTACCAACACTGATGTACCGTGATGCCCGTTAGGCGGCCTGACTCCAACTGATCGTGCTTTAAAGTGGAAAAACAATAGAAGTGCGAGGTCAATGCAAGAAACCCTCTTCATCAGAGGATGACTAAAACCCAGAGGAATTCAAAGGCAGGTTTTGTGCCCACAAGACTGATTTAGACATGAGAATCCAAGGAGAACGTTTTGTTGAAAAAGCTAAAAGTTCTGCGAGGGGTGCTCATAAATGTCTTCATGCGTATACAGTGTTGAACAAGATGACACCAAGTGTGGTTTCAGTAAATATGGTAAAGTTAGCGCGTAATAAGCCAGAAAACAATGATCAAGAGTCATCCAGAATGTAAACGCGTGCACCGACGCCAAACCAGATCATGCAAGTTGACCAGGCTCCCTCTGTGTGACCCAACAAAGCAAAACGTTCAAGATCACACGAGAAACGTGGCAAAAATACAATAATTTATGCAACACCAGCAGTGTCGTCAAGGACACTACACTGACATGAAAAATCTGACTTCTTCTGAAATTACTGTATCGTCAAGTGACGTTTGTGCTCAGAGCATGTGTTGAGTGACTAGGCCTGTCATGATAACACATTTTGCTGAGCAATTAATTGTCTCAGAAATTATTGCGATAAGCGATAATATTGTTCCAAATCTGACAATAATTAGTAACTATTGTCAAATTTAAGAAGAAATAAATGTTGGTTAATTTGTTTTGAGTGTAGTACCTTTTTTCGACCACCGGATGGCAGTATAAAACTGTTTGAACCGAAGGATGGATAGTGAGGGAGCGAGCAGCGTGCCTCTAAGAAAAATGGGAGGGAGGCCCCTTGACATGACACGGGCTGTCTCTCCGTTCTCTCTTTGATTCTCAAAATGGTTGACGCTCCGTGGGGTTTGAGCTCTTTAGCATGGAATTTGACACACAAAGCTTTTAATAAAAAGATCAATAAACAAGTTCTCGGCTTCTTTTTGCAGAGAAAATCAACTTTTTACACAAAGGAACGGGTTTCAACCGTGAATTTTGGATCTTTGACAAGCGCCCCCACCATGTTGGAGATGCAGTTGGCATCAAGATCATGGCCACCATCCCATGATATTTAGCTGCATGCCAATCACAGTTCCCTCCTCCTCTGCTGTAGCGCTTGTCGTTTTTATGTCCTGAAACCCAAACTGACTCGATTCTGAGCCCCACTGAAGATGATGAATCAGAAAACAATTCATCTCACTTTCAAACTTTATTTTTTACAACAAATATGTCCGGGTCGAATTAGAGCCGAGCAGGAAATGTGCTCGACGTTGTCAGTTATGTGTAGAAAGCATAAAATGGCTCCGACACCTGCTGTGCAGAAACAATGTGTTTGGACTCACGGGCCCGTACGGGACAAGCCTGTTTATATAAAAAAAAAAAAAAAACACACAACAACAACAACAACAACAACAACGACAACAACAACAACAACAACAACCTCATATTCCAGTCATTTGTGATGGAGGATCCCTTTGGCTTTTATTAAAATTCAGTTCTCAGCTCGATTAGCGGTCTTAGTTCAGCGCTGGTAAAAACTACAGCTGCTTTGAAAAGAAACTCACAATTCTTGATTCCGTTTTAAATATTAAAAATCAAGAATCAAACTATAACAAACCAACAACATTCAGCAACACACAGCCAAACTTTACACTTTCTGTGGATTGCAATGACAACAGAAATAAAATGCCAAGACGAAATTTGTTAGGAACAATAAAAGAAGCAGAGCACTAGCTAAAAGCCAAAAAAGGAACAAAAGGCTGTCTACGGTAATACCCCAAAGTAGCAAAACTCCACAGGAAAACCTAAAGTGTCTAAAGGCTGTCTAAATCCAGTGGCAGCTAAAGGGTTTTTAAATGTTAAATGTAGCAAAAGGTTGTCTAAAAGTAGCAAAACGCTAGCTAAAAGGAGAAAAATGCTAGTTAAAAGTAGCAAAACACAGGCTAAAAGTAGCAAAACGCTAGCGAAAAATAGCAAAACGCTAGCTAAAATTTGCAAAATGATAGCTAAGTAGCAAAATGCTGGTTAAAAGCCAAAAAATAGCCAACAGTAGCAAAGTGCCAGAGAAAAGCTAAAAATAACCAAAGTCCAGCTAAAATTTACAAAGTAGAAAAGACTCAACAACAATAATAAAAGGCAAAAAGCCAAAACGTAGCAAAATA
>JBBPBX010029391.1:19624-35916 GCA_038048925.1 Garcialebias charrua | reverse complement strand
ACACAGGTCTGCCCATGACGTCAGGTACCAACAGGTTTTGTCTGTTGAAAGAGACACAAACATGAACATGTGAAGTTAAAGCAGGGTCATGACCTGCAATAAAAACAGAAAACACCGACAGAAAACAAGTTCAACTCACTGTTAGGCACAAGGTGGTGACGCACAGGTGATGATGGAGAGGAGCTGCAGGAGGATGGTGAGGAGAGAGCAGAGGACACAGGTCTGCCCATGACGTCAGGTACCAACAGGTTTTGTCTGTTGAAAGAGACACAAACATGAACATGTGAAGTTAAAGCAGGGTCATGACCTGCAATAAAAACAGAAAACAGACAGAAAACAAGTTCAACTCACTGTTAGGCACAAGGTGGTGATGTACAGGTAGGGGTGTAACGAGATCTCGTTGTACGAGATCTCGCGATATTAAACTCCCGCGATATCTCTCGTTGAGAGGTAACGTTGTCTCGAGAGATGCTAATGCTAGCAGAGCCCCTAGCAAGTCAGCGTCACGGACAGCATGGCTTCGCCGGATGAAGTTGCTATAGAAGACGCCCCAACTACTGATGGAGGGTGCCGCAGACGCCTCTACATTGATGGAGGGTCCCGACGCTGCCCCGAATGTAAAGACACGCGTGTAAACACCGGTGTGACCGGTGTTGCCAGATAGAGTCCCACCCACCCAAAGCAATCTCTACCCGCAAAAGTAAGAAGGAAAATCGCGGTGAACCGCCCAATCTGGCAACACTGGTGAGTGAGTTAGTTTAAGTTTACGTGCATAAGTTTTATGCACGTTTTGATGATCCAAACAGACCAGCTAGCACCAGACTCACCTCATCACCAGATGAAGAGCATCTCAGAGTGACCGCAGCAGAAGTGAGAGGCAGTCTCAGGAAGATTAATCCTCATAAAGCAACCGGACCAGACAACATCCCAGGGAAAGTTCTGAAGGAATGTGCGGACCAGCTCTGTGAGGTGCTGGCTGACATCTTCACCACCTCACTTGCACTGGAGTCAGTTCCCACCTGCCTGAAGACCGCCACCATCATCCCAGTCCCAAAGAGCTCCACAGTGACTGGTCTGAATGACTATAGACCAGTGGCCCTCACCCCGATAGTCGCTAAATGTTTTGAGAAACTGGTCATGTCCCACATCAAGAAAACTGTCAACATCAACGAGGACCCTCATCAATACGCATACCGTGAGAACCGATAAACAGAGGACGCCATTTCTTCCGTGGCCCACACTGCTCTCACCCACCTGGATCAGAAGGACTCATACGTGCGTCTGCTCTTTGTGGACTTCACATCTGCCTTCAACACCATGATCCCCCAAACTCTGATAGACAAACTATCTACACTTGGACTAAGCCCCTCTATTTGTAACTGGGTACTAGACTTCTTAACAGACAGACCACAGTCCGTGAAGATCCACAACTTCTCCTCCTCCACCATAACCCTCAGCACTGGCTCTCCTCAAGGATGTGTGCTGAGCCCCCTTCTGTTCACTCTGCTCACATATGATTGTACAGCCACACTTCCAGGCTGTCATATTGTTAAGTTTGCAGATGATACAGCGGTGGTGGGATGCATCACAAACAATGATGAGTCCAGCTACAGACAGGAGGTGGAACACCTGGAGAGCTGGTGCAAAGAGAATAATCTTCACATGAATGTGAAGAAGACAAAGGAGATGATTGTGGACTTCAGAAGGAACAAACACACCCACGCCCCACTGAAAATAGGTGGGTCTGCAGTAGGGCTGTGCGATATGACGATATATATCGTGGGGACGATAGAAACGTGTCTATCGTGCTACTTTCCTTCTATCGTCTCTATCGTGATAAATAAGAATAAAAAAATAACTGTCGCAAAGAAGCTTCATATGGGGTTTTGCGAGATGACGGCGCTGCTTTATGTTGGACGCACGCGCGGGTTTGCAACACATGCTTTACGTTGTTAAACTCGAGAGCAACAGAGCCGCAGGCGCATGAAGCCGGCCGGTGTCTCAACCATAGAGTCTCAACAAGGAGAAAACAGCTGCACAGGCAGCCTAAGAAGAATAACTTTTACCAAAAAGAGGGGGAAGCTCACCTTGTTAGCTTCCATTGTTTCGCTCCGCTGAAACTCTGAGACAAAATGGGTCCAGAGGACACGAACCCAGAGTCCAACCGAGTCCGAACTCGGGTCCAGTTAACCAATACAAAACAGACCAGAGACATAACAGAACCGCAATCAAACGCAACGTTTTCTCTTTTCTGTTTCTTGCTTTGTTTACTCAAACTTCAGAGCGGATTTCTTCTTCGTGAGTTTAATTAGCAGCTGTTGTTCTACCGCCACCTGCAGGAAAAATTTGGACCAAAGTAGAAAAGGAGTTGTTTGTTTGTTTGTTAGTTTATTCATTTTATAATATGAAATACAACAATTAACGTATTCATAATAGAAAAAAATAAATAAAAATAAAATGAAAGGTAGCAGATGAAAAATAAATCTTATTAAATCTGCTCCTTATTCATCTAATAACAGTTCAAACAATATTTTCTATAATAACAAAATAAGTAAATAACTCAGTCAATTTTCAATTCACATATATCACACATTAAATTAGATTCATTTATTTTTTTTAGCAATTCATTTTTTACCAGTTTCTTAAATACAAGGAATGATTTGGCTTCCTTAACATTTGTCATTTGGCATTAAGTCATTCCATAATCGTACTCCTTGAATTAAGGTAGATCTTAGGTAGATCTAGTTTCTACTTTGGTCCAAATTTCCTTGTTCGTTTTGTTCACATTCTTATAATTGTAACTATCTGTAGTAAAATAATAAAATAAAAAAACTTTGGTCCAAATTTTTCCTGTACACACATACACACATCGTGTTGTATATATCGTGATATATATCGTTATCGTGATATAAAAAAGTCCATATCGTGATATATGATTTTTTCCATATCGCCCAGCCCTAGTCTGCAGTGGAAGTGGTCTCCAGCTACAAATACTTGGGTGTACACTTGAATGATAACCTCAGCTGGAGCAACAACACCACCAGCCTGATCAAGAAAGGTCATCAGAGACTCTACTTCCTCAGACGGCTGAGACGTGCTGGTCTGAGCAGCCCAGTTCTCACCTCGTTCTACAGGTGTGCAGTGGAGAGCGTCCTGTGCTCCAGCATCAATGTGTGGCATGGAGGCTGCACAGTTGCAGAGAGGAAAGCTCTACAGAGAGTGGTGAAGGCTGCACAGAAGTCTGTTGGAGTCAGTCTCCCCACCATCACAGACATTTACACCTCCAGATGCAGGAAAAGAGCCACCTGCATCATGAAAGACCTCACTCACCCAGCACACTCACTCTTTGCCCCACTCCCCTCAGGACGGAGGTTGAGGAGCATCAAATGTAGAACCACTAGACTGAGGAACAGCTTCTACCCTGAGGCTGTTAGACTCATGAATAAATAAAAATAAAATAAAAAATAAACACTGCAAAATATCACATTGTGCTGATGCTGATCTGTTTTCTTGTTGCTGTGTTCATCTGTGACCATCTGCTCATACAAACTCATGTTCGTGCTGCTGTTTATTTCCACTATACTAGGCTTAGTGTATTACTAGTTGATGTTTTTCTTAGTTAATTCTAGATGTTATTACTGTTTTTCTCTTACATTTGTTGTTGGATGTAACTGGGACCCCGTGTACATAATCTCGTTTTCATCACATGTACCACATGCGGTGCAAATGACAATAAAGACTCTCTGACTCTGACGGCTGCAGAGTCAGTTTTGGAAAGTCCTGCGTGAATATCTATTTTTTTAAACAAAGTTGAACGTTCTAAGGTCTAAGGAGATTCAATCAGTAAAATGAAGACATCAGTTGGGTTTGTAATACATGTTAAAACAGAATAAAAGCCTTTTTGCGGCATAAAACCGATCTTTGAAGTTTTCTTGAACTAATGTTAAAATCTCGTCTCGTTCTCGCAAGATCTGTGATTTTCTCGTCTCGTCTCGTGAGTTTTGTGTATCGTTACACCTAGGGATGTCCCGATCAGGTTTTTCTGGCCCCGAGTCCGAGTCCTTTAATTTTAGGAATTGGCCGATACAGAGTCCCGATCCGATACTTCTAAAATACATTTTTAAAATTAAGGGGAAAAAAAAGAAACAGATCCAGATGTCCCTTAATTTTTATTTTATTTACCTTAACATTTAACAGAGTACTTCTGTGAGGTAGATTGAACAATCAAGTAATAAGATTTAAAATAAAATTCTTCACATTGAAGTTTAGTGCAACAGTATAAATGTCTAATTTAAAATAAGCAGCTCAACTTAAAATACCAGAACATGACCACAACCTGACCAGAACCTGGCCAGAACCTGAGCAGAACCAGAACCTGAGCAGAACCAGAACCTGAGCAGAACCAGAACCTGAGCAGAACCAGAACCTGAGCAGGCATGTAAACAAATAAGAAACTTAAAGTGTCAGTTTTATAAAATAAGGCTAGTAACATGCTTTTCTGAACAGCACTCCTTAACTCTCCTCCTGTGGCTTCACAGAAGGAAGTGTATGTTTTTCTTTATGAGATAAATATAAATTATAAAGCCTCTTGCAGCGTGAGCTGGGCTGGGTTGTCTGGTTAAACTCTGTGCATTGTGTCAGGTGTTTGTTTCTGATGTGCCTAATCAGGTTTGTTGTGTTAAATGCAGCCTTTTCCTTACCTCCTTATGAAATACGAACTTTCCATTTGTCATCCACTTTAAAATATCTCCACACGACAGACATCGCTGCCTCCACTTCAAGTTAATGCCGCGTTCCGCTTCTTTTTTACGACAGTCACCGCTTTACGGCAGGCACTGCTTTACGGCAGGCACTGCTGCAAAACTATTGTGCATGTTTTGTTCCGAGACAATTTGACTCTGTAACTCAACATACAGTTAATATAATATTCCCGTTTGTGTTTAGAATAAATATACACATATATATCCGATCCCTGATCGGTGTGTAACGCCCGAGTCGATTCGAGTCTGAAATCACGTGATCGGGACCGATTTCCGGATCACGTGATCGGCTCGGGACATCCCTAGTTACACCCCTATGTACAGGTGATTGATGAAGAAGAGCTGCAGGAGGTAGTAGGATGGTGAGGAGAGAGCAGAGTTTTGTCCTACATTATATACACTCACCAAGTATCAAGCTTTGTGTTGGCCAAAGGCTTTGACTCCACATCTTTATGAGCCCCCGATTGCCTCCCAGTCAAACTTCAATTGGCCAATAACTCTCTCCCGTAGATCTCCAACCAGCAAGGCTGAGCTGGTAGTCCGTAGAGACTTCACCTTTCGCCTTGGGACTTCTACATCCGGCACAACAGGCACCTGCAAAACACATGGATCTTGTTAACCAAATAATGATTAAACATCACCACAGACCACTTTAAGTTTGTGAGAGGACAATTTTCTGACCGGTAGTTTTCTGGCCATTGTAAAGCTGAAAATGTCTAATGATTTGTTGATATTTTTACATTTTAAGACTAAAAAAGACCAGATTATCATAAAGAAGGAAAAATAATGTGATCTTTCCCAATTAAAAAATAAAATAATGAACTATGCAGGTCTAGGTAAATTATTTTAATTGTGGAAAAATTAAATATCCTACTTTGAATAAATAAAGTTAACTTATGTTTTACTCCTTCTATTAGTTCTAGTATTCACACATTTGCAAAGGAAAAGACAGGAAAAACTGCTAAAACTAGCCCTTTTTGTTGTTATAAGAACAAATAAAATTCAGTTTAAAGTTATTTTTGATCAAAGCTTGGAAGAGCCACTGCTGAGGGACCAAAGAGCCACATGTGGCTCCAGAGCCGCAGGTTTCAGACCCCTGCAAAGTCCAGAACCCCTTACATTTTAAGACAGGTTTACAAGAAATCTAAAATAACTACCTATCAGCCACTTTCAAACTGTTAGTAAAATATCTCATGTACTGTACCAGTAAATCTTTAATGAAACTGTCAGAAAGTAATTGACTCTCAAGACCTCTCAAGACTGTGTGAATGAGAGGTCTTCCTTCAGCCTCTTGTTTAAGCAGCTACAAAAACAGTATGTTGCTGAAATACGTATTTAAAGTAAATTAGTATTTCAGCCTGGCTGCGGTTATTGTTCTGCTGGCTATGGCATGTGTGTTAATGCGACGCAACATCGAGAGGATGCGGGGCCTTGTCTCTTTGAAAAACCATCCAGGAACTAAGCCAAAAAAATAAAAAATAATTCGTAGCATACATTATATGGCTTATTTAAACGCTAGAATAACCTAACCTGCAGTGTTTTACTTGCCTCAAATTATCTGCCTCAGCAGCATAAACACCCGTTTTAGCTCGTTGTTAGCTTAGCTTTTAGCAACAGCAGGTTTTGTTCATTCAAGTGGCTAAAACAGCTAGCAAATAAAGAAAACAGAACCGATTACCTTCTTCAACTTCCAACTGAATGTCCAGTCGTCGTCCAGAGTCAGACCAGTCGACGTCTAATAAAAAGCAAGTTTTACGAGCGCTGAGTCCACAACAACAGCTTCTTGTCCCAGCAGCAGATGAACAGGATGTAGCTACATTTGAACGAAGCGCGCGAAGCGTTGATTGGTTGGATATGATGACATGCTACTTCCCTCGATAAACAAGAGTGGCGTTGATTGGTTAGGACAAAGTTCACATGCAACCTGATAAGCAAGAGTGGCGTTGATTGGTTGGAACGTACAAAAAAAAAGGGCAGAAAGCAGTACTTCACGTTTCACGTACGCCTGGAGTAACGCAGAATAAAATTGAATAATGATAATAATAATGATGATAATAATAATACCCTGATGCATGCTCAATAATAATAATAACAATATACTATATATATATATATATATATATATATATATATATATATATATATATATATATATATATATAGACAATATAAAAAAACAGCTCGAGCTGTTTCAAAAAACTGACAAAACGTTTAAAACAGAAAAATAAACCAGTGTGAAAATACTTTGTGTAGAAACTGGCAGATGGCAAAGGGAACGTTTGTTGAACGTTCTAAGAACGTTAGGTTAGAACGTTATATCTAGGTTTGTTCAAACGTTAGTCAAAACCTTCAAAGAACGTTCTAAGAACGTTAGGTTAGAACGTTATATCTAGGTTTGTTCAAACGTTAGTCAAAACCTTCAAAGAACGTTCTAAGAACGTTGTGATCTAACAGAACCATGTAAGAACCATACCAGAACGTTAGTTAACGTTCTCTGTTACTTGGGGGGAAGAAACCAAAGTAAAACCAGAGAAAATCCATGCAAACTCCACATAGAAAGACCTCAGGTCTAGCCTGGGGATTGAACCCAGGACCTTCTTGTTGTGCAACAATAAGAGTGCTGTCTAATAAACCATCATGCTGCCAAATCTGTTGGTCTACTGCTCCACCTGTGTGTATCACAGGTGGAATGGGCTAAATGCATAAAACGAATTTTGCCATTGTGTGGGAACATACAGTGATGACAATATAACACTTACTTCATGCTGACAATTAATCATCACTTCTAAATCAATTTGAAGTCTGGCAGAGAACAGATGTGTCCCCACTTTGCCTAAATCTACAAATTAATTTTATTATCCTCTTCTTTGCTATTTTTATTATTAAATGGTGTCACTCTGCTGGGAAAAGGCTAAATATCATGACTTATTACAGTCAACATAACTCTTGTGACATCTGCAATGTAGATTGTTGGGCACAAAAACAAATAAAAATGTATGAGTATCTACCGGTAGTTGAAATGGTCAGCTTTATTGTTCTGTAAACCAGCAGAGGGAAACATCTAGCCAACTTGTATAACTATGAAAAATTTGATGCTGATGCTGGGACCACCACTAGGTGACTGTGTTGTGCCATGTGGATACACAACATTTGAATGAACTGTGTTGGCAGCAGATTTTTATTAATATATTAAATTTACCACTGAACTTGAGATACAAGACATCTTTGAGACTCACCTTGAGCATAACTAAAGGAACTTAAAATGTGAACATTACTATTCTTCAAATTATTTGTATTTTTTTTGTCTTATTACTTGTTTATTTGTTAGAATTACTACTAAATCTGGCACCGGGTTCAAGTTTAAGTTGTGTTTATTTGTCATATGCAAGATTAACACAAAGTTAACAGTATAATGAAATATTTAGGATGAGAAGAACCAATTTGACTCGTTAAAAATATTAATCAAATCCCCATCCCTCACCACGCACCTCCGCCCTCTTCATCTCAAATTAATACATGTAGGGATTTTGAGACTCGGGTGTGCTGCAACGTTTTTACATCTCTGTTGTTCAGAACCACCTGGGACTCAATTTTATTATACACCTTAGACATTCACTCATAAACATCGTCATAAAATTCACATATAGGAATTTGGGGTGAGCACTTTGGTTATGGGTGGCGAGATGACATCACTCTTGCCCCCTGTGCCTATGCTCACTCACAATTATGCATTTAGACACTAAGGGCCTGGGTTAGAGTTGGGGTGGAGGGTAAACTGGCATAATAAAAGTAACCACGACTCATTCACTTTGTAAAATGCTTCATTTTTTTAATCAAAGAAACAAGTTTGGAACTCACCACATGTATGTAGGGAGAATACCGGTACACGTAGGGGAAAATGAATTTCATAAACAAGAAGATGTATATCCTGAAGCCAATGGAGACTAGAATCCCCAACAAAGAGACCACATACATGGACAGACACACTGTCACCTGGAAAAACATCAGTGCAGGTTACAGAAAAACATCTGGATCAGTAAAGAGCATTAAATCCAACAAGCAGAGGAAAAAAAGACTAAACCAACCAGTTTCTTAGACGGATGTAACTCAGCGTAGATGGACAAGATTCCACTTACAAGAAACTAGAAATACAATTATACAAACAATCAGATCTTCCACTTATTAACTACATATTATATATCATAGATACTACAGGTCGATTCTACAAATAATAATAATATAACAATAATAATCATTTTATTTAAAAGCGACTTTCAGGACACCCAAGGACACTTAACAAACCAATACAGTGCAAACATTATCAGTGACAAATTGAAATATAAAATACATAAAGATTATAAAATGCAAAATAATAAAAACACATTTAGTAAAGTTAATGATAAGCTAGTCTAAAGAGATGTGTTTTCAGGGCTGTCTTGAACAGAGAAAGGGAGGTGGTGTTTCGAAGGTCTGGCGGTAGAGCGTTCCAGAGGTGAGGGGCAGAGCAGGTGAAGGCCCTGCTCCCCATGGTGGAGAGGCGGGCAGAGGGTACATGGAGATGTAGTGAAGAGGAGGATCTGAGAGAGCGTGATGGGATGGAGATTTGTAGGAGGTCAGATAGATAAGGAGGGGCAAGGTTGTGGATAGCTTTGAACGTGAGGAGTAGAATTTTGAAGATGATGCGTGATTTAACCGGGAGCCAGTGGAGCTGCTGCAGGACAGGAGTGATGTGGTTATAGTAGGAGGTTTGAGTGATGACACGGGCAGCTGAGTTCTGGACCATCTGTAACTTGTGGAGAGATTTGTTGGGGAGGCCGTAGAGAAGGGAGTTGCAGTAATCGATACGGGAAGTCACAAGACTGTGCACCAGGATGGCTGTGGAGCGGGGTGTGAGAGAAGGACGGAGACGGTTAATATTACGGAGGTGGAAATAGGCAGACCGAGTAATATTGTTGATGTGTGAAGTGAAGGAGAGAGTGGTGTCGAGGATGACACCGAGGCTCTTGACCTGAGGGGAGGGGGATAGCAGAGAGTTGTTAAGGGGGACGAGAAGATGTTCTGATTTTGAAATAGAGTTTTTGGTACCAACAAGAATGACTTCTGTTTTGTTGCTGTTTAGTTGAAGGAAATTGTTAGAAAACCAGTGATTTAGCTCAATGAGACAGTCGGTGAGGATGGAGGGCGGGTGGGTGGAGTTAGGTTTTGATGACAAGTAGAGCTGTGTGTCATCAGCATAGCAGTGGAAATGGACGCCGTATTTGCGGAAGATGTGACCTAGAGGAACGAGGTAAACGATGAAGAGGAGGGGTCCGAGGACCGAGCCTTGGTCGACACCCATGGAGACAGGGGAAGACTGGGAGCGGAAGGATTTAAAGCTGAATGAATTGAGTGCGGTCAGAGAGATAGGAGTTGAACCAGTCTAACGGGGTACCTGAGATGCCAATGGAGGTTAGTCTGTTGAGGAGGATAGAATGACAGATGGTGTCGAAGGCAGAACTTAGATCAAGAAGAATGAGGATGGACAGAAGACCAGAGTCAGCAGCAAGAAGAAGGTCGTTAGTAATTTTTACTAGGGCTGTTTCGGTGCTATGGTGGGGGCGAAATCCAGATTGAAACTCTTCATAAATGTTGTTGTTGGACAGGTGTGAGTGAAGTTGACTAGCAACAGTTTTTTCAAGGATCTTGGAGATGAAGGGCAGATTGGAGATCGGACGAAGATTATTGAAGTTGGTGAAGTCAAGACCTGGTTTCTTGATGATGGGGGTGATGGCAGCAGATTTGAAAGCTGTGGGAAATTACACAGTGTGATTCAGTGGTATGTATTTGGCTATGGTTAAAAGTAACCAGACTTCCTTTTTCTCTGAACTGTTGGATTTTGGGTATCTTGGTCGACTCGCATCTCTCTTTAAAGCTTCACGTGGAAAACCTAGTAAGTCCTGGAGTGCCTCTGAAGACCCCTCTGGCCACACTCGTATCTGTTTGCGGACTGGTTTTGTGACTTTCACCAGCGGCCTGTATGCAGGCTTTAGCATGACACAGATATGGTCAGAAGCACCAATGTGGGGGAGGGGGAGTGCTCTGTAGGGATTTTTTATGGTGGTGTAAACTTGGTCCAGTGTGTTGTTTCCTCTTGTTGCAAAGTTTATGTTTCTGTATGTTTTTGGAAATACACTCTTTAAATCTGCTTTGTTGAAATCACCAGCCGTGATGAGAAAAGCATCAGGATGGGCTGTTTGTTGCTCACTGATGTGCAGATATAGTTCATTCAGAGCCTCACTTCTAACTTTGCTGTTGGAGCTTGGAGGGATATATACAGCAACAATCATAACAGCTGTAAATTCCCTTGGTAAATAGAATGGTATGCATTTAATAGTCATAAACTCCACTAAAGGTGAGCAGTGTTTGTAGACCACAGCAGCATCCAGACACCATGCGTTGTTGATGTAAACACAGAGCCCCCCTCCCCATCTCTTACCTCCCTCGAGGGTTCGGTCCGCTCTGTAGCATGTTAGCTGATCCAACTGAACAGCATGGTCTGGAACGTTGTTGTTAAGCCACGTTTCCGTGAATACAAACACACAACAGTCTCTCACAGTCTTTTGTGTCGTTCGTAGCAGGCGAATATAATCCAATTTGTTGTCCAAGGAGCGCACGTTAGCCAAAACCATGGATGGAATAGCCAGCCTGTGTGGGCTAGCTGCTAGCCTCGCTCTGATACCTCCACGTTTACCCCGCTTCTCTCTCCCAGCACCACGGTGCTTTCGTCTGTTTTGTCCTGCACGCCGCAATTTGCCGGCACGTCTTCGTCTTGTCTACGTGTTCAAGAACGCAAGTATAGCCGTATCGACTTCAGCTCAGCATTCAACACCATCATCCCCCAACAGCTCATCCATAAACTGGACAGTCTGGGGCTGAACACCTCAATGTGTAACTGGCTGCTAGACTTCCTGACCGGGAGACCACAGACAGTACGGGTCGGGAGTAACACATCTAGCACCATCACATTGAACACAGGGGCCCCACAAGGATGTGTGCTGAGCCCCCTTCTATTCACCCTGCTAACACACGACTGCACACCATCATACAGCTCCAACCACTTCATCAAGTTTGCGGACGACACAACAGTGGTGGGTCTCATCAGCAACAACGATGAGACGGACTACAGGAACGAGGTGAGCCGCTTGGCCTTGTGGTGCGGACACAACAATCTCACTCTCAACGTGGAGAAGACAAAGGAGATTGTCGTGGACTTCAGGAAGAGGGATGCACAACATGCCCCTCTGACCATCAACAGCACCGCAGTGGAGAGAGTGGACAGCACCAAGTTCCTGGGAGTGCACGTCTCAAAGGACCTGTCCTGGAGCAGGAACACTGCAGCACTGGCCAAGAAGGCTCACCAGCGTCTCTACTTTCTCCGCAAGCTGAAAAGGGCTGGAGCTTCAACCCCCATCATGTGCACCTTCTACAGAGGTGCCATAGAAAGTGTCCTGACCAGCTGCATCACTGTGTGGTTTGGTGCATGTACTGCATCCTGCCGCAAGAGCCTCCAGCGCATTGTGAGAGCAGCTGAGAAGATCGTGGGCACCTCCTTCCCTCACTGCAGGACTTACACAGCAACCGCCTCACTCGGAAAGCCCTCTGCATGGCAGGTGATCCCACACACCCACTACACAGCTGCTTCAGCCTGTTGCCATCAGGGAGGAGACTGAGGAGTCTCCAGGCTCGAACCAGCAGACTGAGTGACAGCTCTGTTCATCAGGCAGTCAGGATGCTAAACACTCTGCCTGCTCTGCCCCCCCTCCCATTTGAACTGCCTTAACACTAAAAACTTTCTCACACATTACTCCCATTTGAACCATTTGAACTGCCTTAACACTAAAAACTTTCTCACACATTACCACACAACACAAAGATTTTAACACTGGACTCTGTGTCATCAAACGGGTTATTCACTAAACTCTCGGTCATGTGCTCATTCAGTTTGCACTACTTCTCATATTTGCACTAATGTTTGTATTACATCACTGCCTATAGTCATAATACTGTTTACATTCTCTGTTTACATACTACTGGTTACATTCAATGTTTACATTTATTAATACTGTTTACATTTATTACTACTGCTTACATTTATTACTACTGTTTACATTTCCACTACTTTTATATCTACACCACTGCTGATACATATACAGTATTCTCTGACCAGCCTTATTTAAGGATGCCCAATGTGCCTTACTGCATATGCCACTTTTGCCTCTATAACAACATCAACTACTACCTCATACATATACTGTGTACATTAACTCATATGCTGCTTTGCCACTTTGCAAATGTCAATGCTAGAACCTTTAGTTTATTTTATAGTTATACTTTTTATACTTTTTTATACTAGTATGCAAAAACTCAGGACAGTATTATGTTCATTAAATGTTTAGTGTTTTAGTTTTAGTTTTAGAGTTGGTGTAAATTTTTATACTCTTATACCATTATGCCTATTATTATATGTTTCAGTGTTTCAATGTTTAAATAGTTACTGTTGCACCGAGGGACTGAGAGAAACGAAATTTCAATTCTGTGTATGTCCTGTACATATTGCAGTTCTGACAATAAAGTTGACTTTGACTTTTGACTTAAAAGTTAAATTGGGTTTCCTTTTCAGAATTAGATCCTGTTTAACTCTGAATGCTAGGACACACCTTGTAACTGTGACTTTCCTTCCCTCCATTGTCTATGGTGACATTATTTACATGAATGCTCCTACAAGCACCCTGCAGATGTTGGATGCTGCCTACTAGACTGAGGAACAGCTTCTACCCTGAGGCTGTTAGGCTCATGAATCTCTAACCAGGAAAATCACTGTGAAAAATCACATCATGTTGATGCTGATCTGTTTCATGTTGCTGCTGATCTATTTCATATTTCTGCTGATCTATTTCATGTTGCTGCTGATCTATTTCATGTTGCTGCTGATCTGTTTCATATGCTGCTGATCTGTTTCATGTTGCTGCTGATCTGTTTCATGTTGCTGCTGATCTGTTTCATGTTGCTGCTGATCTGTTTCATGTTGCTGCTGATCTGTTTCATGTTGCTGCTGATCTGTTTCATGTTGCTGCTGATCTGTTTCATGTTGCTGCTGATCTGTTTCATGTTGCTGCTGATCTGTTTCATGTTGCTGCTGATCTGTTTCATGTTGCTGCTGATCTGTTTCATGTTGCTGCTGATCTGTTTCATGTTGCTGCTGATCTGTTTCATGTTGCTGCTGATCTGTTTCATGTTGCTGCTGATCTGTTTCATGTTGCTGCTGATCTGTTTCATGTTGCTGCTGATCTGTTTCATGTTGCTGCTGATCTGTTTCATGTTGCTGCTGATCTGTTTCATGTTGCTGCTGATCTGTTTCATGTTGCTGCTGATCTGTTTCATGTTGCTGCTGATCTGTTTCATGTTGCTGCTGATCTGTTTCATGTTGCTGCTGATCTGTTTCATGTTGCTGCTGATCTGTTTCATGTTGCTGCTGATCTGTTTCATGTTGCTGCTGATCTGTTTCATGTTGCTGCTGATCTGTTTCATGTTGCTGCTGATCTGTTTCATGTTGCTGCTGATCTGTTTCATGTTGCTGCTGATCTGTTTCATGTTGCTGCTGATCTGTTTCATGTTGCTGCTGATCTGTTTCATGTTGCTGCTGATCTGTTTCATGTTGCTGCTGATCTGTTTCATGTTGCTGCTGATCTGTTTCATGTTGCTGCTGATCTGTTTCATGTTGCTGCTGATCTGTTTCATGTTGCTGCTGATCTGTTTCATATTGCTGCTGATCTGTTTCATGTTGCTGCTGATCTGTTTCATGTTGCTGCTGATCTGTTTCATGTTGCTGCTGATCTGTTTCATGTTGCTGCTGATCTGTTTCATGTTGCTGCTGATCTGTTTCATGTTGCTGCTGATCTGTTTCATGTTGCTGCTGATCTGTTTCATGTTGCTGCTGATCTGTTTCATGTTGCTGCTGATCTGTTTCATGTTGCTGCTGATCTGTTTCATGTTGCTGCTGATCTGTTTCATGTTGCTGCTGATCTGTTTCATGTTGCTGCTGATCTGTTTCATGTTGCTGCTGATCTGTTTCATGTTGCTGCTGATCTGTTTCATGTTGCTGCTGATCTGTTTCATGTTGCTGCTGATCTGTTTCATGTTGCTGCTGATCTGTTTCATGTTGCTGCTGATCTGTTTCATGTTGCTGCTGATCTGTTTCATGTTGCTGCTGATCTGTTTCATGTTGCTGCTGATCTGTTTCATGTTGCTGCTGATCTGTTTCATGTTGCTGCTGATCTGTTTCATGTTGCTGCTGATCTGTTTCATGTTGCTGCTGATCTGTTTCATGTTGCTGCTGATCTGTTTCATGTTGCTGCTGATCTGTTTCATGTTGCTGCTGATCTGTTTCATGTTGCTGCTGATCTGTTTCATGTTGCTGCTGATCTGTTTCATGTTGCTGCTGATCTGTTTCATGTTGCTGCTGATCTGTTTCATGTTGCTGCTGATCTGTTTCATGTTGCTGCTGATCTGTTTCATGTTGCTGCTGATCTGTTTCATGTTGCTGCTGATCTGTTTCATGTTGCTGCTGATCTGTTTCATGTTGCTGCTGATCTGTTTCATGTTGCTGCTGATCTGTTTCATGTTGCTGCTGATCTGTTTCATGTTGCTGCTGATCTGTTTCATGTTGCTGCTGATCTGTTTCATGTTGCTGCTGATCTGTTTCATGTTGCTGCTGATCTGTTTCATGTTGCTGCTGATCTGTTTCATGTTGCTGCTGATCTGTTTCATATTGCTGCTGATCTGTTTCATGTTGCTGCTGATCTGTTTCATGTTGATGTGTTCATGCGTGTTCATCTGCTCACACAGACTCATGTTGGTGCTGCTGTTCGACGTCATGTTTTTATGATATTAGTGCTTAGTGTATTTTAGTTGATGTTTTTCTTAGTTCATATCTTAGATGTTATTACTGTTTTTCTTTTACATGTTATTGTTGGATGTAACTGGGACCCTGCTGCGTAGATAATCTCGGTCCACCACATGTACCACATGAGATGCGAATGACAAATAAATCTCTCTGACTCTGACCATGGTGCACTAAGATTCATAACTGGCTGTGATTATCATACCCACCACTGCACCCTGTATTCACTGGTTAACTGGACATCATTAACTTCACGCAGACTCTTCCACTGGTACATTTTCATCTTTAAATCACTTCTTGGTCTGCTGCCTTCATACATCTCCTCCTACATGTGAGTGCAGCTACAGCGTGCACTCTCAGGACATGATTACCTGCAGTGTTCCCTCAGTGAGGACTGAACTTGACAAAAGGGCCTTCTCCTACTCTGCTCCTGCATCCTGGAATATCTTACAAAAAGATTTGAAGCCAGTGGCGGCTCCAGAGATATTTTTCTGCAGGTGCTAAGGGGGGGCTAAGCATTTTACTGAGGATGCTATGAAGGATAATTTGTTCGTTCAGTTCTCAAGGTCAATGTGTGTCATTCACATCACATG
>JBBPBX010029391.1:0-18970 GCA_038048925.1 Garcialebias charrua | reverse complement strand
AGAGCACAAGGCAAACGCACCCAACCGCCGTTTGCATTTTTTATTTATTTTTTTATTTGGGCAGCTGTGGTCTTCCACACGAATAGGGAGTGAGAATGAGTTGCAACATCCTCTGTTTTTTAGCACCTCCTATTTTAGAAAAGGAGAAATCACAAATTTCCCAACATTCTTGTGATCAACACCAGCTCTCCTGTTATTTGTCAAACTGCTTCTCTACATAAAAACCTTGGTGAGTTTATCAGTGGTTTTATTTAAGGAAATACAGATGTTGTGACTGTCTTCACATACCTGCAGTGTTAAACTTTATTCACCACATTTGTTTATCTCTAAGTAAACTCTTGTTCGCTCCGCTCACAGCTAAAGTTGTTCCCTGACGATGGAGGACACCGAGACAACAACTACACAGAGTGCAGCTGGAAGAGATGAGAGTCAGGGGACAGACAGCATGTTGGGGTCTGGCAAGCCTCTGCACCGCTTTGTCCGAAAAGATCCCAGATGTCTTGCGGTAACATCTAGTTTTACACCATCCTAAAGAAATGAGGAACCTATGCACAGTTGCATAACTGCACACACTAATAATTCCTTCCTGATGTGTTTTTTTTTCTCTTCTAGATAGTCATTCTTATGTTTGGATTTGCTGAGCTGTTGATGGGATTTGTCATGACTGATCGCAAAATATTCAGCTCCAGCAAATATTATGTTCCCTACTGGCAGGGCACTCTGGTACTATCACCGCTACTACCACACCACATGTTTGTTTATTAAATTTGTTCAGTTTTTTTTTTTTTTTTACAAAAAATACAAAACAATCCCATAAATGATAACGTACAAAATATTAAAAAAATAAAAGGTAGCAGAAAGAAGAAAAAATCTTATTATATCTGCCCCTTTTTTCAAACAATCAGTTCAAACAATAATAATCTTCCAGTAACAGTACAAAATGAATAACTCTTTCTAATTTTCTAACTAATACAATACACATTACGCTACTGCATTTTTTTTTTTTTAACAATTTAGTTTTGATCCTTTTCTTAAATAGACACATTGACTTGGCATTTTTAACTTCATTCTCCAAACCATTCCATAATCCAGTTCCCTGGATTGAGGTAGACCGTCCCTTCAAACTAGTTCTGAATTTTGGTTTTACAAATATCTCTGTTCCCTTAAAGTTATAACAACTTTGTCTTTTAACTAAATGCATTTGGATATTTAAAGGTAATGCGTTATTCTGAGCCCTATATATAACTGATAAAACATTATAATCTACCAAATCATGGAACTTCAATAACTTCAGTTGATGAAATAATGTACTTGATGGATGACAGTAATCCTTTCTAGTGATAATCCTTACAGCTCTTTTCTGTAAAACAAAAATAGACTTTGTAATTGTTTTACACGCTTTCCCCCCAAACATCAATACAGTAGATTAAGTGTGGAACAATGATTGTGTTATACAACAAATACAGAGCTTTATCATTTAATAACTCTCTGACTTTGTACAGTACTGCAATAGATTTAGCTATTTTTATTCTTACAGAATTTATGTGTTGTTTCCATTTCAGTTGTTCATCAATAATAACATGTCAGCTCAGTATCTATACTGTAAATCTGGCTGAGGTGTAGCCATCTATAGCTGTGTTGGCCATTTTAAATTGGGGGACTTCACAAGTTATCCATACATCCGTTATCTTTACCCACTTATTGAGAGGTGGGGGACAACCTGCAGGTCTCCAGTCCATCACAGGGACACATAGAGACAAATGAGACAAACAACCATTCACTCTCTCACTCACACATAGAGACAATTTAGAGTTACCAATCAGCCTAACATGCATGTTTTTGGTCTGTGGGAGGAAATTGGAGTACCTGGAGAAAACCACGCATGCACGTAGAGAACATGCAAACTCCACTCAGAAAGGTCCCCAGGCCAGGATTTGAACTGGCAACCTTCTCGCTGAGAGGCTCTACCAACTGATCCACCATGCCCTTAATTTTATCAAATTAAATTTTTAAAATTAAATAAGGAATGTTTGGTTTAACTTGTACATTAAAACAAAAATCTGTGTTTAGTCATGCATGGGCAGCACGGCTGCTTTGGAAATTGCTAATTTAGCTAAAATTAATTCAACCTTTATTTACAGGTTAATCCCATTGAGCCTCAGGGACTCATTTACAAGAGAGACCTGTTTTCAACAAAGAGTGTTGACGACAGTGGATAACAATGACAACAAGAGACAATCAAAGGATGCGTATAATTTTTTTTTTTTTTTTACAAGTTAAAATAAAATGGTAACCAAAAGGACAATCAAAAGGAAAAGTACAGTAGTGAAAAAACAGCTAGATTACAAGGCGGTGTTGAAAACTAAAAACAGGAACATGTCTGAATTGGTTCTTGCCAGGAACTTAACAGATGTTTAAAGCCACTTAGAGTGGTCAAGGTCGAGAGCTTCAAACAGAGGCGGATCCAGGGGGGAGCTAGGGTGTGCTATAGCCCCCACTGGAAATGTCACAGCACCCACTTAGCACCCCCAAGAAAATATCAGATTATTTTCTTTTTCATCTGAGTTAATATTCTTTAACATGTGGTTGTTGTGATATTTTCCTCGCAAAACACAACTAATAAAATAAAAAGAAATCAGTGATTATATCGAGTAAATAAAATAAAAAAAACAATCTGATCCACAATCTGATCCAGGCTGATGGTCCTCCTTGCTCATGTGAGCAGCTGGTTTCAGGCTGTCATCAGCCAACTGGTTGATCCACTGACACTGTGAGAGGGTGCTATTTATAAGACTGAGCTGAATACAGCTTCTCAGACTGAGGAAGTCTTTCGGACGAAAGACGAAACGTTTCTACAGTTTTTTTGCTTTGTTTTGTTTTGTTTTTTTGAATGTCCAGAGGACCAGACTTAGCTTTTTTAAATTTTTCTACCTGGATTATTGAGCATGCATCAGGGTAATCTGATCCACCAGCTGAAGCCCAGAAAAATGAGTGATGCTCTCAACACTGACCCAGTAAGGAGCAGAAACTGGTAACATGATGCCTCTGGTTATGCCATTTTTAGCTAATACAACTTGATAAATCATTTCCTGGCTTGTGATAATAAATGACTTATCTGGTCACATTAAATAACTACTTTTAACCAAAATCCAAAATAAAGTTTATTAAAATAGCCTCACTGCATCTAAATTCATGCGTGTATAAAACTGAGATAATTCCTGCTCAAATAGTTAATTTTGCAGAATTAAGCCTTGACTGATTTATTATTATTGCTTGTTTATTATTGTTGTTGATTTTTAGTTTGATTATTTTTGTAATAAACCTTAAAAGACAACTTTATTTGGATGATTATTCATTTGTTCTGGTATAAAACTCCCTGTAATAACATATTCACCCTTTACTAATCAGAATCAGTCACTGAAGTACTTTGTAGAATATATTGATTAAGTTGTTGTTGGTCAGTAAACTGACCAGTGGGTGCCAAACTTCAATGAATGAAAAATAAATAAAACAAATGTAGTGGGGCTGAGATGGAAAAGGTGTCATCCTTCTTCCTCCATCTCACCCTTCGTTATGGCTACAAGCTTCTACCCCGAGGTTGTTAGACTCATGAACCCCTAGTCTGAATTATCACTGTGAAAACAAATCACTGTAATACCATTTGGTTATGTGCTGCTGATCTCATGCTGCTGATCTATTTCATGTTGCTGTGTTCACTCGTCCTCATCTGCTCACACAGACTCATGTTTGTGCTGCTATTGTTTGGCGCATTGTTTCGTACTAGTAGTGCTTAGTGTATTTTTAGTTTAGTGTATTTCTTATTTCATGTCTCTGATCATTTTTACTGTTTTTCTTTACAATTTGTATTTTTGTTGGATGTAACTGGGACCCTGTCCATAGTTTCGTTCCACCTTATGTACCACATGTGATGTGAATGACACACATTGACCTTGAGAACTGAACGAACAAATGATCCTTCATAGCATCCTCAGTAAAATGCTTAGCCCCCCCTTAGCACCTGCAGAAAAATATCTCTGGAGCCGCCACTGGCTTCAAATGTTTTTGTAAGATATTCCAGGAAGCAGGAGCAGAGTAGGAGAAGGCCCTTTTGTCAAGTTCAGTCCTCACTGAGGGAACACTGCAGGTAATCATGTCCTGAGAGTGCACGCTGTAGCTGCACTCACATGTAGGAGGAGATGTATGAAGGCAGCAGACCAAGAAGTGATTTAAAGATGAAAATGTACCAGTGGAAGAGTCTGCGTGAGGTTAATGATGTCCAGTTAACCAGTGAATACAGGGTGCAGTGGTGGGTACGATAATCACAACCAGTTATGAATCTTAGTGCACCGTGGTCAGAGTCAGAGAGATTTATTTGTCATTCGCATCTCATGTGGTACATGTGGTGGACCGAGATTATCTACGCAGCAGGGTCCCAGTTACATCCAACAATAACATGTAAAAGAAAAACAGTAATAACATCTACTAAATACACTAAGCACTAATATCATAAAAACATGACGTCGAACAGCAGCACCAACATGAGTCTGTGTGAGGCGAGCAGATGAACACGCATGAACACATCAACATGAAACAGATCAGCAGCAACATGAAACAGATCAGCAGCAATATGAAACAGATCAGCAGCAACATGAAACAGATCAGCAGCAACATGAAACAGATCAGCAGCAACATGAAACAGATCAGCAGCAACATGAAACAGATCAGCAGCAACATGAAACAGATCAGCAGCAACATGAAACAGATCAGCAGCAACATGAAACAGATCAGCAGCAACATGAAACAGATCAGCAGCAACATGAAACAGATCAGCAGCAACATGAAACAGATCAGCAGCAACATGAAACAGATCAGCAGCAACATGAAACAGATCAGCAGCAACATGAAACAGATCAGCAGCAACATGAAACAGATCAGCAGCAACATGAAACAGATCAGCAGCAACATGAAACAGATCAGCAGCAACATGAAACAGATCAGCAGCAACATGAAACAGATCAGCAGCAACATGAAACAGATCAGCAGCAACATGAAACAGATCAGCAGCAACATGAAACAGATCAGCAGCAACATGAAACAGATCAGCAGCAACATGAAACAGATCAGCAGCAACATGAAACAGATCAGCAGCAACATGAAACAGATCAGCAGCAACATGAAACAGATCAGCAGCAACATGAAACAGATCAGCAGCAACATGAAACAGATCAGCAGCAACATGAAACAGATCAGCAGCAACATGAAACAGATCAGCAGCAACATGAAACAGATCAGCAGCAACATGAAACAGATCAGCAGCAACATGAAACAGATCAGCAGCAACATGAAACAGATCAGCAGCAACATGAAACAGATCAGCAGCAACATGAAACAGATCAGCAGCAACATGAAACAGATCAGCAGCAACATGAAACAGATCAGCAGCAACATGAAACAGATCAGCAGCAACATGAAACAGATCAGCAGCAACATGAAACAGATCAGCAGCAACATGAAACAGATCAGCAGCAACATGAAACAGATCAGCAGCAACATGAAACAGATCAGCAGCAACATGAAACAGATCAGCAGCAACATGAAACAGATCAGCAGCAACATGAAACAGATCAGCAGCAACATGAAACAGATCAGCAGCAACATGAAACAGATCAGCAGCAACATGAAACAGATCAGCAGCAACATGAAACAGATCAGCAGCAACATGAAACAGATCAGCAGCAACATGAAACAGATCAGCAGCAACATGAAACAGATCAGCAGCAACATGAAACAGATCAGCAGCAACATGAAACAGATCAGCAGCAACATGAAACAGATCAGCAGCAACATGAAATAGATCAGCAGCAACATGAAATAGATCAGCAGAAATATGAAATAGATCAGCAGCAACATGAAACAGATCAGCATCAACATGATGTGATTTTTCACAGTGATTTTCCTGGTTAGAGATTCATGAGCCTGAGATTCATGAGCCTGATCAACAGCCTCAGGGTAGAAGCTGTTCCTCAGTCTAGTAGGCAGCATCCAACATCTGCAGGGTGCTTGTAGGAGCATTCATGTAAATAATGTCACCATAGACAATGGAGGGAAGGAAAGTCACAGTTACAAGGTGTGTCCTAGCATTCAGAGTTAAACAGGATCTAATTCTGAAAAGGAAACCCAATTTAACTTTTAAGTCAAAAGTCAAAGTCAACTTTATTGTCAGAACTGCAATATGTACAGGACATACACAGAATTGAAATTTCGTTTCTCTCAGTCCCTCGGTGCAACAGTAACTATTTAAACATTGAAACACTGAAACATATAATAATAGACATAAGCATAAAATAGTAAAACTGTGACACTGTCCTGAGTTTTTGCATAATGGTATAAGAGTATAAAAATTTACACCAACTCTAAAACTAAAACACTAAACATTTAATGAACATAATACTGTCCTGAGTTTTTGCATACTAGTATAAAAAAGTATAAAAAGTATAACTATAAAATAAACTAAAGGTTCTAGCATTGACATTTGCAAAGTGGCAAAGCAGCATATGAGTTAATGTACACAGTATATGTATGAGGTAGTAGTTGATGTTGTTATAGAGGCAAAAGTGGCATATGCAGTAAGGCACATTGGGCATCCTTAAATAAGGCTGGTCAGAGAATACTGTATATGTATCAGCAGTGGTGTAGATATAAAAGTAGTGGAAATGTAAACAGTAGTAATAAATGTAAGCAGTAGTAATAAATGTAAACAGTATTAATAAATGTAAACATTGAATGTAACCAGTAGTATGTAAACAGAGAATGTAAACAGTATTATGACTATAGGCAGTGATGTAATACAAACATTAGTGCAAATATGAGAAGTAGTGCAAACTGAATGAGCACATGACCGAGAGTTTAGTGAATAACCCGTTTGATGACACAGAGTCCAGTGTTAAAATCTTTGTGTTGTGTGGTAATGTGTGAGAAAGTTTTTAGTGTTAAGGCAGTTCAAATGGTTCAAATGGGAGTAATGTGTGAGAAAGTTTTAGTGTTAAGGCAGTTCAAATGGGAGGGGGGGCAGAGCAGGCAGAGTGTTTAGCATCCTGACTGCCTGATGAACAGAGCTGTCACTCAGTCTGCTGGTTCGAGCCTGGAGACTTCTCAGTCTCCTCCCTGATGGCAACAGGCTGAAGCAGCTGTGTAGTGGGTGTGTGGGATCACCTGCCATGCAGAGGGCTTTCCGAGTGAGGCGGTTGCTGTGTAAGTCCTGCAGTGAGGGGAAGGAGGTGCCGACGATCTTCTCAGCTGCTCTCACGATGCGCTGGAGGCTCTTGCGGCAGGATGCAGTACATGCACCAAACCACACAGTGATGCAGCTGGTCAGGACACTTTCTATGGCACCTCTGTAGAAGGTGCACATGATGGGGGTTGAAGCTCCAGCCCTTTTCAGCTTGCGGAGAAAGTAGAGACGCTGGTGAGCCTTCTTGGCCAGTGATGCAGTGTTCCTGCTCCAGGACAGGTCCTCTGAGACATGCACTCCCAGGAACTTGGTGCTGTCTACTCTCTCCACTGTGGTGCTGTTGATGGTCAGAGGGGCATGTTGGGCATCCCTCTTCCTGAAGTCCACAACAATCTCCTTTGTCTTCTCCACGTTGAGAGTGAGATTGTTGTGTCCGCACCACAAGGCCAGGCGGCTCACCTCGTTCCTGTAGTCCGTCTCATCGTTGTTGCTGATGAGACCCACCACTGTTGTGTCGTCCGCAAACTTGATGAAGTGGTTGGAGCTGTATGATGGTGTGCAGTCGTGTGTTAGCAGGGTGAATAGAAGGGGGCTCAGCACACATCCTTGTGGGGCCCCTGTGTTCAATGTGATGGTGCTAGATGTGTTACTCCCAACCCGTACTGTCTGTGGTCTCCCGGTCAGGAAGTCTAGCAGCCAGTTACACATTGAGGTGTTCAGCCCCAGACTGTCCAGTTTATGGATGAGCTGTTGGGGGATGATGGTGTTGAATGCTGAGCTGAAGTCGATACGGCTATACTTGCGTTCTTGAACACGTAGACAAGACGAAGACGTGCCGGCAAATTGCGGCGTGCAGGACAAAACAGACGAAAGCACCGTGGTGCTGGGAGAGAGAAGCGGGGTAAACGTGGAGGTATCAGAGCGAGGCTAGCAGCTAGCCCACACAGGCTGGCTATTCCATCCATGGTTTTGGCTAACGTGCGCTCCTTGGACAACAAATTGGATTATATTCGCCTGCTACGAACGACACAAAAGACTGTGAGAGACTGTTGTGTGTTTGTATTCACGGAAACGTGGCTTAACAACAACGTTCCAGACCATGCTGTTCAGTTGGATCAGCTAACATGCTACAGAGCGGACCGAACCCTCGAGGGAGGTAAGAGATGGGGAGGGGGGCTCTGTGTTTACATCAACAACGCATGGTGTCTGGATGCTGCTGTGGTCTACAAACACTGCTCACCTTTAGTGGAGTTTATGACTATTAAATGCATACCATTCTATTTACCAAGGGAATTTACAGCTGTTATGATTGTTGCTGTATATATCCCTCCAAGCTCCAACAGCAAAGTTAGAAGTGAGGCTCTGAATGAACTATATCTGCACATCAGTGAGCAACAAACAGCCCATCCTGATGCTTTTCTCATCACGGCTGGTGATTTCAACAAAGCAGATTTAAAGAGTGTATTTCCAAAAACATACAGAAACATAAACTTTGCAACAAGAGGAAACAACACACTGGACCAAGTTTACACCACCATAAAAAATCCCTACAGAGCACTCCCCCTCCCCCACATTGGTGCTTCTGACCATATCTGTGTCATGCTAAAGCCTGCATACAGGCCGCTGGTGAAAGTCACAAAACCAGTCCGCAAACAGATACGAGTGTGGCCAGAGGGGTCTTCAGAGGCACTCCAGGTCTTACTAGGTTTTCCACGTGAAGCTTTAAAGAGAGATGCGAGTCGACCAAGATACCCAAAATCCAACAGTTCAGAGAAAAAGGAAGTCTGGTTACTTTTAACCATAGCCAAATACATACCACTGAATCACACTGTGTAATTTCCCACAGCTTTCAAATCTGCTGCTATCACCCCCATCATCAAGAAACCAGGTCTTGACTTCACCAACTTCAATAATCTTCGTCCGATCTCCAATCTGCCCTTCATCTCCAAGATCCTTGAAAAAACTGTTGCTAGTCAACTTCACTCACACCTGTCCAACAACAACATTTATGAAGAGTTTCAATCTGGTTTTCGCCCCCACCATAGCACCGAAACAGCCCTAGTAAAAATTACTAACGACCTTCTTCTTGCTGCTGACTCTGGTCTTCTGTCCATCCTCATTCTTCTTGATCTAAGTTCTGCCTTCGACACCATCTGTCATTCTATCCTCCTCAACAGACTAACCTCCATTGGCATCTCAGGTACCCCGTTAGACTGGTTCAACTCCTATCTCTCTGACCGCACTCAATTCATTCAGCTTACGGTAAATCCTTCCGCTCCCAGTCTTCCCCTGTCTCCATGGGTGTCGACCAAGGCTCGGTCCTCGGACCCCTCCTCTTCATCGTTTACCTCGTTCCTCTAGGTCACATCTTCCGCAAATACGGCGTCCATTTCCACTGTTATGCTGATGACACACAGCTCTACTTGTCATCAAAACCTAACTCCACCCACCCGCCCTCCATCCTCACCGACTGTCTCATTGAGCTAAATCACTGGTTTTCTAACAATTTCCTTCAACTAAACAGCAACAAAACAGAAGTCATTCTTGTTGGTACCAAAAACTCTATTTCAAAATCAGAACATCTTCTCGTCCCCCTTAACAACTCTCTGCTATCCCCCTCCCCTCAGGTCAAGAGCCTCGGTGTCATCCTCGACACCACTCTTTCCTTCACTTCACACATCAACAATATTACTCGGTCTGCTTATTTCCACCTCCGTAATATTAACCGTCTCCGTCCTTCTCTCACACCCCGCTCCACAGCCATCCTGGTGCACAGTCTTGTGACTTCCCGTATCGATTACTGCAACTCCCTTCTCTATGGCCTCCCCAACAAATCTCTCCACAAGTTACAGATGGTCCAGAACTCAGCTGCCCGTGTCATCACTCAAACCTCCTACTATAACCACATCACTCCTGTCCTGCAGCAGCTCCACTGGCTCCCGGTTAAATCACGCATCATCTTCAAAATTCTACTCCTCACGTTCAAAGCTATCCACAACCTTGCCCCTCCTTATCTATCTGACCTCCTACAAATCTCCATCCCATCACGCTCTCTCAGATCCTCCTCTTCACTACATCTCCATGTACCCTCTGCCCGCCTCTCCACCATGGGGAGCAGGGCCTTCACCTGCTCTGCCCCTCACCTCTGGAACGCTCTACCGCCAGACCTTCGAAACACCACCTCCCTTTCTCTGTTCAAGACAGCCCTGAAAACACATCTCTTTAGACTAGCTTATCATTAACTTTACTAAATGTATTTTTATTATTTTGCATTTTATAATCTTTATGTATTTTATATTTCAATTTGTCACTGATAATGTTTGCACTGTATTGGTTTGTTAAGTGTCCTTGGGTGTCCTGAAAGTCGCTTTTAAATAAAATGATTATTATTGTTATATTATTATTATTTGTAGAATCGACCTGTAGTATCTATGATATATAATATGTAGTTAATAAGTGGAAGATCTGATTGTTTGTATAATTGTATTTCTAGTTTCTTGTAAGTGGAATCTTGTCCATCTACGCTGAGTTACATCCGTCTAAGAAACTGGTTGGTTTAGTCTTTTTTTCCTCTGCTTGTTGGATTTAATGCTCTTTACTGATCCAGATGTTTTTCTGTAACCTGCACTGATGTTTTTCCAGGTGACAGTGTGTCTGTCCATGTATGTGGTCTCTTTGTTGGGGATTCTAGTCTCCATTGGCTTCAGGATATACATCTTCTTGTTTATGAAATTCATTTTCCCCTACGTGTACCGGTATTCTCCCTACATACATGTGGTGAGTTCCAAACTTGTTTCTTTGATTAAAAAAATGAAGCATTTTACAAAGTGAATGAGTCGTGGTTACTTTTATGGCTAACGTCCTTTTTTTTGTTACTGTAGTCGCAGGTTTTGTATGTGGAAATCATTTTGTTCACATCCTCTCTGTGTGTGTTGGGGCTCCTTATCTTCCTGATCGTCTGTGCACGTTTTGCATTAAAGTCAACACACACTCAGGTAATGCACTTTGTGTTGTTTAATTTAAGACCATTCCTTTCTTCTGCAAAGGGGGGCATAATTCTCAACAGTCACAACCTTCAATACATGGGGTTTGTAGCATAAAACAAATAACTAAAAGACAAATGTAAAAAATTATTTTAGAAAATGTCAACTTTTAAGAAACAAATTTTCTCTATATTAACAAAAAGAAAGATTGTTTACCGGTATTTAGTTGTATTTATTTTTATAATTTTTTTTACTTTGCATACAACCACCACAACACAAAGAAACACATTTTGGAAAACACATTTAACGCCAATTTATTTATTTTTTATTAAGTTTATTCATTTTAAAATATAACACAAAACAATCACACATGTGACTATACAATATAAAGATATAAAATGAAGGGTAGCAGAATGAAGAGAAAATCTTATTATATCTGCCCCCTTTTTCTTAAAAATCTAACTTAAAAAAGGAATAAATCCAAATATATATATATATATATATACAGGTAGTCCCCGATTTACGAGCGAGATCCGTCACAACGAGGCGCTCGTAAACCGGAAATCTCGTAATTTGGAACGGCCGCNATATATATATATACTATATATATATATACATATATATCATATATATATATATATATATATATATATATATATATATATATACTATATATATATATATATATATATATATATATATATATATATATATATACAGGTAGTCCCCGATTTACGAGCGCTCTGATCTGCGAGGTTCCAGACTTACGAGCTGCGAATTTTTGGAAAAAACGAAAAAAATACTGAGTTTTCATGTGTTTTTTCACCACAGTTAGTTAGTTAAGCATATGAACACACGTTTCCGATCATTTTTATGCACTCATAAGCAGTTTTTGGATGAAAATAGAGTGTTTTTAGTCGCGCTAGCGAAAACCGTTCCAATTTACGAGCGAAATTCCGGATTTACGAGAGAAATGGCGGCCGTTCCAAATTACGAGATTTCCGGTTTACGAGCGCCTCGTTGTAACGGATCTCGCTCGTAAATCGGGGACTACCTGTATATATATATATATATATATATATATATATATATATATATATATATATATATATATATATATATATATATATATATATTGTAGGAGGCGGTGAAGAGACGACACAGGAGACGGGATGTAGATCTTCACTTTTAATCAACTCCTACTAAACTGGCGGGAAGCACCCAACACCGCCTTATATATCCAATACCACATCCGGTCCTCAGGACCTTTCACAATAAAACATCCTGTAATACCTTCGGTCCACTGGGTGTGAGTAGAGCCCCCTAGTGGTCCACCACACACGCCCCCCCAGAACACCCAGTAAGGTCCATCACTAGTCCCGCATTTTAGGTTTGATCAAACGACCAGAACGGCTGAACCTGGGCCCTGCAGAACCAGTCTGATGAAGCGGAGGGCGACGAGGAGGGGCTGCAGAAGATTCGGGCTCCAATGGTCGTTGAGAGTCTCTGGAAGGAGGACCGCAGTCCGTTAGCAATGTGGATGGAGGTCTGCCCCTGCGAGGAGCCTGGGCCGTAACAACCTGATCATCTGACATAACATGAGCTGGTTTAAGCCTATCGATACAGACAGTCTCAGTACGACCCCCTAAATCTAAAAGGAAGTGTTTCGGACCTGGTTGAAGAACCCGAAACGGTCCATCATACAAAGGCTGTAGTGGTGTCCTGTGTGCATTGTGTTTGACAAAAACAAATTTAGAGGACTCCAGACTCTTAGGGACAAACGACTGCGGTAAACAATGGTGTACCGGGCCGGGGACACGAAAAGGGGCCTCCTGAGGTGAAAAATGTAGCAACGGTGGGGCGAACTGTGGTGAGGGTACCTCAGGTAAAAACTCACCAGGGACGCGCACAGGCTGACCGTAAACCAGTTCAGCCGGGGAAGAGCTCAGGTCCTCTTTGGTTGCGGTACGTAACCCCAACAAAACCCAGGGAAGACGGTCAATCCAGTTGTCACCGGTCAATGCAGCGCGAAGTGCGGCTTTCAATGACCTGTGAAACCGTTCACACAAACCATTAGCTTGGGGGTTGTAAGCGGTGGTCCTGTGAACGTTAGTCCCCAGACCCTTGGCCATGGTAGACCAAAGTTCAGAAACAAACTGCGGGCCCCTGTCCGATGTAATGTCTGAAGGGGGGCCAAAACGCGCCACCCAGGTAGACAAAAATGCCCGGGCCACCACTGCAGATGTCGTGGATGTCAGAGGAACCACCTCAGGCCACCTGGTGGTCCGGTCTATTATAGTCAGCAGATGAGTAAAACCTTGTGATGGAGGCAGAGGGCCCACCAGGTCTACGTGCACATGATCAAACCGCCGACCTGGGATGGAGAAGGGTTCCAAAGGTGCTTTGGTGTGTCTGTTAACCTTAGCACGCTGGCATGGGACACACGCTGCTGCCCACTCCTTAACTGCTTTACGCAGACCGGGCCAAACAAACTTTGCACTGACCAGTTTCACCGAGGCTCTAACACCTGGGTGAGAAAGGGAATGTAAGGAGTCAAAAACGCGGCGTCGCCATGAAACTGGAACCAGGGGGCGGGGCCTGCCAGTAGAAACATCACAGAGCAGGAGAGGACCGCTGTCATTCACCTGCCGTTCCTCCAACTCGAGGCCTGTGGGCCCGGACTGGAGCTCGAGTATTTCTGCGTCGCCACGTTGGTCCGCAGCCATAGCAGAAAAATCGATGCCAACGTATACGGGAGAGATCAGCAGGAAAAACCTGAAATGGCGTGTGGCCAGGTAAAGCGCCAGCAACTCTCTGTCAAAAACACTGTATTTAAGCTCGTTGTCCCGCAGCGTACGGCTGAAAAATGCAAGCGGCTGCCAAACCCCGGAAACCTGCTGTTCTAACACAGCCCCCACCGCAACATCAGATGCGTCGGTTGTTAAAGCTATTTGCGCCGCTGGGGATGGATGGGCCAAAAGGGCAGCAGTGGCCAGTGCAGCTTTAGCATCACCAAATGCCTGTAGGCGTTCTGGTGTCCAGTCAACACTGTCGTTGGGCTTTTTCTTTTTCAGCGCTCCATAGAGCGGTCGCAGCAGTTGTGCTGCCCTGGGGAGGAAACGGTTATAGAAGTTAACCATTCCCAAAAATTCTTGTAGCGCTTTAACAGACTGGGGCTGTGGGAAATCGGACACCGCCTGCACCTTGTTTGGTAATGGGACAGCACCACTTGCAGAAATGCGGTGGCCCAAAAAGTCAATGACTGGCAGTCCAAACTGGCATTTCGCTGTATTTACAATCAGGCCATGTGCTGCCAGGCGCTGAAAAACCTCACGGAGGTGGGACATGTGCTGCTCAGCCGAGCTGCTAGCCACCAGGACGTCATCCAGGTACACAAATACGAAGGACAGACCCCTTAGGACTGAATCCATCAACCGCTGAAATGTTTGTGCTGCACCTTTAAGACCAAAAGGCATGCGCAAAAACTCAAACAGGCCGAAAGGCGTGATAACAGCGGTCTTAGGGACATCCTCCACATGCACAGGAACCTGGTGGTACCCCCGTACTAAATCTACTTTAGAAAAAATGGAGGTCCCAGCCAGGTGCACTGAAAAATCCTGGATGTGGGGGATGGGATAACGATCGTTCTCTGTGATGTTATTAAGGCGGCGGAAATCCCCACATGGACGCCATTTGCCGTCTGCTTTGGGCACCATGTGCAGGGGGGAGGCCCACGGACTGTTTGAGCGTTGCACGATGCCTAAACGCTCCATGTTAGCAAACTCTTCCTGTGCTATTGCTAGCTTAGTAGCATCGAGGCGGCGTGCACGTGCGAACACCGGGGGGCCCGTTGTGGGAATATAATGTTCGACCCCATGTTTTGTGTTTGTGTTTGCAAAATCAGGAACAGTCAGCGAGGGGAATTCAGACAATAAACGCTGAAACACATTACCCGAAGCTAAAAAGTTAGCATGCATTAAAGGCCCAGCTCCTCGCGTCTCACAAGGCAGTGACGAAAAAGACACAGCGTCGATCAAACGCCTGTTAGCTACATCAACAAGGAGCCCGTGAGCACAAAGAAAATCAGCCCCTAAAATAGGGACTGAGCTAGCAGCTACCACAAAGTTCCACTGGAAGTCCCGTTCATGGAAACACAGTCACCAACCTTTCGCCAAACGTCTTGATGGGATAGCCGTTAGCCGCGGTTAGCTGCGGCCCGCAGCCTTCTGCCAACCTGTCGGAGCCAGTCGGGGGAACGAGGCTCTTCTGCGAGCCAGAGTCCACCAGGAACCGCCTCCCCGACCTCGAGTCTTCGATGAAAAGCAGCCTTTCCTTGTCGCCAACGGCCGCGACTGCTAGCGGGCGCTGGCGTAGTCGTTTCCCTGCGGCTTGTAACTGCACGGTGGGACGTATCGTCGTGCTTTGTCGCCAAAACGTTGGTGGTAGAAACAAAGTGCGGCTCTTGTCCGCCTACGGGTGACGCCTGCTGCGACCGCTGGCTCGTCCGGCGCTGAGGGCGTTGTTTGAAGCTGAGGTGCTGCTGGAGAACCGGGGACTGCCGCCTGGACCGCGAACGTCCTCGCAGCCAGCAGGATGCGGTCGGCTTCACGGGCCAGTGAGCGGTAATCCCTCTGCTGCAGAAACGAGGAGTTTGCCAGCGCGGTGCGTGCTGGAGCCGGGAGCCGGCGGAGGAAGAGATGGAGGAACAGAAACTCGCAGTCTGCTGAACCCCTCAAAGACAACATGCTCTCCATTAGCTCCAGAGCTGTGCCATCGCCCACATCGGAGAGGGAAAGCAGTTTCTCAGCGCGCTCCGCGTCCGAGAGTGTGTAACGTTGCAGAAGGAGCTGTTTGAGGGCGTCGTATTTTCCTTCTGCAGTAGGGTCCTGTAGCAGGCTCATTACCCGCTGGGTGGACAATGGGTCCAGTGAAGCGACCACGTGGTGGTATTTGCTGTCGTCTGTAGAAATCCCGCGAAGAGCAAACTGTGATTCGATGTGGGCGAACCACGACTGAGGTGCGTGCAGCCAGAAGTCCGGGATTTTAACGGCCACCGCAAAAGCGAGTGGGGCCGCTGGTGGAGGTTCCACAGCCACGGACAGCTCAAGAGAGTTGGCTGGACCTGCAGATGTCGTCATATTCAATTCACGAGGGTCACCAGTGTAGGAGGCGGTGAAGAGACGACACAGGAGACGGGATGTAGATCTTCACTTTTAATCAACTCCTACTAAACTGGCGGGAAGCACCCAACACCGCCTTATATATCCAATACCACATCCGGTCCTCAGGACCTTTCACAATAAAACATCCTGTAATACCTTCAGTCCACTGGGTGTGAGTAGAGCCCCCTAGTGGTCCACCACAATATATATATATACAGTATACAGTGTATATATATATAATAATAATAATAATGTCTATTCCTGTCATCTGCGTATGTTCCCATACACAGACGAAATTCGTCTCTGCATTTAACCCAACCACCTACCAGGTGGTGCAGTGAGCAGCCCGAAAGCGCCCGGGGAGCTGGAGAAATAGGTGTGCACTCATAGACACCCCAAGCTGGGTAGTGGCCGGGGCGCGAACCCGCGACCTTCGGATCCGTAGTCAAAAGCCCTGCCACTAGACCATCTTGGCTCCTATATATATATATATATATATATATATATATATATATACAGTATATATATATATATACAGTATATATATAATATATATATTTATATATATAAATATATATATATATATATTTTTTATGTTTTATTTTTTTATTTTTTTACAAATCCCAACAAGCATTGTAGAAAAACTAATCTAAGCTTCCAAAACACCCTCTTAACATGTTTTAAATGACACATTTCACCAAAACATTCTATTTCCTCTTTCTAACAGTAACATTTTTTGTAATGTATTTTCTTAAGCATTTGTTTTCTCAATTTTATTTAAATTTTATTTTCAAAAATACTTTAAATGTATTCAGAATTATCCCCTTTTTATGGCTACCATATTAAACAAGAACCCAGACCCAGTTCTACTTTCATGAAAATGATGGGTGTTGTAAATTATAACAAATGAATTGCCGTATATGCAACACATTTCTGAAGGTTTTTTTTTAATACCTCCACCTACTGGCACAGATCTGAATTGTGATATATATATCACATTGGGCATACTTAGTAAATTTATTCCACATTTGGAAACAGTAATTTCATAAATTATGCTTATTTTTATTTAAATATGTTTTAAAATGACAAAAATATATTTATCTAAAATAACAGAATGAGCTAAATTGACTAAGCAGATAATTATTTGTCTTATTGTGTCAAATATGTTGCATGGAATTTTTTTTGTACAATTTAGAGTTTATTGCCCGATGTGACATATATGTCACAATATTTGACAAACCTATTCTATTCTTTATCAAATTGTTTTAGAAATGCTATCAAACCAGGTTATATGTGAGCTAATGATTAGTATAACTGAAACAGTGGAAACTCAAAAAAGAAAATAGTTTCTAAAATTAGCTTAGTGGTTACATTATCTGCCCAGGTGCACCAAGACTTTGGAAATGATGTCGTCAGTACCCAGAGACCCTCACTAGTCACATGACTGAATCAGGATGTTCAGTAGATGTCACTTAGGGACTTCATGAGATAAAAGTCAATGTTAAACCTTAATAAGAAACGTTTCTCAATTTTAAAAGGGGCGGTGACACCAGTGTCACCGTGGGTGTTCAGAATACAGTACATAAGCAAGTGTAAAGTTTTATTAGAAAAAAAAACTGACATTTAATGAATATCTTGGTCGCCAGTTTTTTTTTTCTATTGTAGTCAAGTCAACTTTATTTAAAAAGCACATTTAAAACAGCAGCTGTGCTTAACAATAAGATCAAGGCAGTAAAAAAAAGGGAAGCATCAACATTTTTAAAAAGCACAAAAACAATCAGAAATATTGAAATAGTAAATCAAGTCCATTGTGTTAAATGTCAGTGATTTTTAAGGAGTGATTTAAAATTCTGGAGTGGTCTGTCTAATGTTGGGGGGCAGATTGTTTCAGAGTTTAGAGCCCATGACTGAACAGGTCTGATCTCTGCATTTCAGCCTGGTTTTTGGTACGACCAAAAGAAGCTGGTCAGATGATCTCAGCACCCGAGAAGAAACATAAGGTTGAAGTAGGTCAGAGAGGTATGAGGGTGCAAGGCCATTAAAGGAGCTGTAACTTTTCTAACAATATATTTTAAACATATTTCTTCACTCTGTCACTACCTCCTGACATACTGATTTTAGACAAGTAATCTCTGAAAAAAATTATTGTCCCCTTGCTTTTCTGAAAGCATTTCTAAAAAGCCACAGTGACCCACCGTTAACCAGCCAATAAAAACAGAGCTTGAATTTGAATCAGCCAATAAAAACAGAGCTTGAATTTGAATTTCAGCAGAGCAAGGGGTAAGTTTCTGGTATATGGCTCTGAGGGGGAGGGACCAGAAACGTGTCTCTGTTCAAAATTTTCCTAAGTTCCAGCGTGTTCCAGAAATTACATACTGAACCTTTAATGCACTTAAAGGTCAACATGATAATCTTAAAATCAATTTGGACACGCACAGGGAGCCAGTGAAAGGAGGACAAAACTGGTTCCTATTAATAGCTGAGCTGCAGCATCTTGGACGAGCTGGAGATGTGAAAGGGAAACCTGACTGACCCCAACATTAAGCACGCTAGTAGTCCAGCCAAGTTGTAATAAATGCATGGACTAATTTTTC
>JBBPBX010029390.1:18209-30705 GCA_038048925.1 Garcialebias charrua | reverse complement strand
CGCTTCGGTGTATAATACGCGCTGCCGTGACAGTCTTTTTTATGGCCACTAGATGGCGCCAAACCCATTGAAACTGCAGTGATACAACCGTGACCTCAGAAACATTTCTCTGATCGCTCTCAGTAATGAACTTTTTGGGAGTTATTCCTGAAGGGACAGTAATACTTTTATTACTTTTAATTTGAATCAAACATTACAAATTGTCAGAAAGATAAAGTGTTAGTTTCAGATGTCAGCATTTTATGATAAAAACTGATCTTAACACTACACACAACACTGTTAACCTGTTGGTTTGGTTAAAACAACGTCATTAAAGCGTCACATATGGGACCTATGTTAATGATAATAGCAAAAACAGATATTATTCATCTGATTATTAATTAGGACAAAAACAAGTCTCTTCTGAGGAGATTGTCCTGAGCTCAAACTAAAATGAGATAAACAGTGTCACTGAATCTTCACTGCAGGTTTGAGAAGAGAAATCCTTCATGAATAACATTTTGGAATAACATTTGCTATTCAGCATGAATTTAAACAGTTTGAATAAACAGACTACAGGGCGCATTAGCGCCCATAGCGGCCGAAACTGGTACTGCACCATTTTTGGCCAAAATGAAAAACGGCGAATCAGAGCTAAAAATGGGTCTAAAAATATGGGAAAAAATCCATAGATAATACGCTTCGGTGTATAATACGCAGGATATTCAAATGAGCAAAAAAAAGTGCGTATTATACACCGGAGAATACGGTAGTTGATATTGGTATAGAAACAAAGTGGCATTATGCAATAAGTAGGGATGGGGCAGATCCGATCCAGTATCGGTATCGGTATCCGATACCAGCATAATTTAAGTATCGGATATCGGATCCAACCTACCGATATTTCCGATCCAGCTTCAAAGAGCACTTGTGTTTCATATTCTGTGACTGCCGTCTTAACATTATGTGAGTTAAAACCAATGAAGACACTCACAACAGGAAACTCGCAAACTTTAACAGTATAGTCTTTATAGTATAGAAAACATTCCAAAATACACATAACTTTATAGTCTCAGTACAAATATTTCATTGTACAGATTCACATACCTGAACAGTATCGGATCAGAAAAGTATCGGTATCGGTCGATACCCAGTTCTTAAGTATCGGTATCGGATCGGAAGTGAGAAATGTGGATCGGTGCATCCCTAGCAATAAGGCTAGTAAAAAGAATATATACTGTATATCAGCAGTAGTGTAGATATAAAAAGTCTAGATGTAAACAGTAGTAATAAATGCAAACAGTAGTAATAAATGTACACAGTAGTAATAAATGTCAACAGTAAATGTAAACAGTAGTATGACTATAGGCAGTAATGTAATACAAACATTAGTGAAAATATGAGAAATAGTGCAAACTGAATGAGCACATGACCGTGAGTTGAGTGAATGACCCATATTGATGACACAGAGTCCAGTGTTAAAAACGTTGTGTTGTGTGGTAATGTGTGAAAGTTTTTTGTGATTAAGGCAGTACAAGTGGGAGGGAGGGCAGAGCAGGCAGAGTGTTAAGCATCCTGACTGCCTGATGAACAGAGCTGTCTCTCAGTCTGCTGGTTCGAGCCTGGAGACTCCTCAGTCTCCTCCCCGATGGCAACAGGCTGAAGCAGCTGTGTAGTGGGTGTGTGGGATCACCTGCCATGCAGAGGGCTTTCCGAGTGAGGCGGTTGCTGTGTAAGTCCTGTAGTGAGGGCAAGGAGGTGCCGACAATCTTCTCAGCTGCTCTCACTATACGCTGGAGGCTCTTTCGGCAGGATGCAGTACATGCACCATACCACACCGTGATGCAGCTGGTCAGGACACTTTCTATGGCGCCCCTGTAGAAGGTGCACATGATGGGGGTTGGAGCTCCAGCTCTATTCAGCTTGCGGAGAAAGTAGAGGCGCTGGTGAGCCTTCTTGGCCAGTGATGCAGTGTTCCTGCTCCAGGACAGGTCCTCTGAGACGTGCACTCCCAGGAACTTGGTGCTGTCCACTCTCTCCACTGTGGTGTTGTTGATGGTCAGAGGGGCATGTTGGGCATCCCTCTTCCTGAAGTCCACAACAATCTCTTTTGTCTTCTCCACGTTGAGAGTGAGATTGTTGTGTCCGCACCACAAGGCCAGGCGGCTCACCTCATCCCTGTAGTCCGTCTCATCGTTGTTGCTGATGAGACCCACCACTGTTGTGTCGTCCGCAAACTTGATGAAGTGGTTGGAGCTGTACGATGGTGTGCAGTCGTGTGTTAGCAGGGTGAATAGAAGGGGGCTCAGCACACATCCTTGTGGGGCTCCTGTATTCAATGTGATGGTGCTGGATGTGTTATTCCCGACCCGTACTGCCTGTACTGTTTTTGTCTATCCATTGTGCCATAAGACTAATCATGCTAACGGAGCTAACACGACGTCCAAATGTCTGTGGTAAAACTCACCCAAGAAGTCGTGCTATTGGCTATTAGCTACTCAATGACATCGGAAATGATGGCTTGTAACTCGGGTAACGGTATATCGGAGAAATATCTCTCACTATGGACGATGTAGTAAGGCTCAATGTAGTCCACAAATCTTCGGAATCCAAAATCCTCATCAACAAAATAGAAAACTTCCACACTGCCGACATTTTGAAATGTCCTTTCTGCTGTGAGATTGGGTAGGTGCACGTGGCATTATTGCGTTGCGCTGCCACTGCAGACAAAAACAGCGCCTTTTATATCAGCAAGTTATTTTAAAGGAGCTGTATGTAACTTTTCTAACAATATATTTTTAACATATTTCTTCACTCTGTCACTACCTCCTGACATACTGATTTTAGACAAGTAATCTCTGAAAAAAACTATTGTCCCCTTGCTTCTCTAAAAGCATTTCTAAAAAGCCACAGTGACCCACCGTTAACCAGCCAATAAAAACAGAGTTTGTAACCAGCCAATAAAAACAGAGCTTGAATTTGAATCAGCCAATAAAAACAGAGCTTGAATTTGAATTTCAGCAGCGCAAGGGGTAACAGAGCCATATATGGCTCTGAGGGGGAGGGACCAGAAACGTGTCTCTGTTCAAAATTTTCCTAAGTTCCAGCATGTTCCAGAAATTACAGAAGGTGGGCGCCAGACCGCCAGGGAGCGTTAAAGCGCTAATCCGCTCATTGCGGACCTAAACAATTTGTCAGCGTTACAGCGGATTGACTAACTTTTATAATTCATAAGCGGATTTGTGCTATTTTTATTTAAAATGCAATACCGCTAATAACTAATTATCTATCAGTAAAAATGAAAAAACTTATTTACGGGCTCTTAAACTGCTAACAGACCATATCCTGTCATTGGCTGATGTAGTCCGTAAGCAGTCGTCCGGTTGGTTGATTTAAGAGCGGGGCCCGCCCTAAGGAGCCCTATTGGCTATTACCTGTCATGTGACAATACATGATTGGTCAGTTAGCAGCCACTCAGTTAGCAACCAGTGTGTTTCTCTGCAGCCTTATTGCTTGTTTCGAAGAGCGAGTCAGACGAGTTTTAACATGGAGGGTGAACAACTTATTATGGATGTTTCTCAGCGGCCTGTGGATGAACCACGTGTGGAAGAAGGATCTGGGTCAGTGTACCTTTCGTTCAATTGTTTTTTCATTGAGAATCAAAAAATGAAGAAACGACTCGTCATTTTATTATTCATTTTTAAGTGTGATTCAACAAATACAATACATCATGGTTTTCTACATTTTTTACTTTAACCTCACATCAAAAATCAAACTTTGGAAAACTGTCCTGCGGACTTATTTGATTTTTGTTTTCTATCAAATGTGTCAAACTAGTACAGCTGTTTTACAGATACACAACAATAGTCCAAATGGATTTTCTAAAGTCAGTGAGTGGCTCTGACTGTCTGGTTTGTCTGTGTTTATTACCTGTAAACTTCCTCAAAGATCATCAGGTTTTTTTTTTATTTGTATGGTGGCATTTGAAACAGTTTTGTTGCTCTACCCATCCACAGCCAAAACATGGGTCACACCGAACATGCCAAGCTTCTCATTCTGATCCAGGTGTAGTTTATGACCCATAAAACTCAGTATGATAAGGGGTAGGATTTAGATTCTGAGCACCCTTAACAAAGAAGAATTTTTTTAATTTTATTTTTATTAATCCTAACCTGTGAGGACTAAGGACGATATGGTGGTTCAAAAATCTATTAATTTAATCATTTTTTTTAAATAAATATTTTAAAAATATACGAGTGATGGGAGGCCTACGTTGTATATACAGTGAAATAGGCTATTGTAAAGTAAGTATACACCCAGTGCTCACTTGTCTAGCGGTGTCTGAGAATGAGCGGTGGACTACGCCATTGCGTCAGGTTGCCATGGTAACGGTAAACAGACCACAGTAGTGCACTAGTTGGCAGTCTAGTGCAAATATTGCATAACTTGCTGGCTACCAATTGTTGAATTTAAATAACGGTTTAGAATTAGCTTCCCCTAATTTTCATAAGACATCAGTGGTTTTGAAATTGCGGACCTAAATAAATTAATAAGTGCTTTAGAAATAGCGGAACTAATTTTTGGATTAGCGCTGCCCAGCACTGGAAATTACATACTGAACCTTTAATGGAATATCCGAAGATCAATATTGAATTTTATCTCTAATATTGGCTGATACCAATACCATGCTGGTAATATTGTGCATCCCTACACTGAATGTATTAAATATACATTGTGCACACATTAGCCTCTCATTTACCTTTGTGACACAATAAGTGTCTGAATGTAACTGCTGCATTCTCTCTCTATATATATTTTTTTTTACAAATTAGGATTATACAATTCTGTAGTGATTATATTACTGTTGATGGAGAAAAATAATTGATTGACTTTCTAAAAAGCTAGCATAGTATAGCTATTTAACTATTTGATGTTAGTAAAAAGTAAATAAAAAGGATGTAACTTATTGAGCCATAATTCAGTCCAATAGTCACGTTTTTTTCTTCACATTTTCATTTTATTTTCTGTTTTGCTATTTCATACTCAGCTTGACATGCAGACATTGACTTAATGTTTAATTCTTTGTGTTAGCAGTAATAAATAGAAAAAAAGTCAAGCTTGAGGCCTTTATGAATGAATTGTAGCACACACTATGTTGTTGTTAATGGTTTCTTCTGCAAAAATGAACCCATGTTGGCAACATAATTTTTTTCAGAATATAAACACAAATTTGTAGCTTTTACCACAGCTGGAAACATCCACAACTGTGAAAAATATGTCATTTTTATTTGTATTTTTTGTTGAGGGCCTACTGTATTGTCACTGTCAGTTTAGATGTTAAAGTGAAAATCAAATGTCAGTCCTGCTGATAACTAAAGTTGTTACAGGAAATATATTTGCAAAATTTAAAGTAGCTGAAAATTACGGTAAATGTAAGGGTCTAAAGTGAGAGCCACAGTGGTGTGTGGAGCTCCATTTTATGTTTATTTGCATCATGTTTGTTGAATGTGACACAAACTCACCAGAAATAACCAGAAGGAGAAAATAAACTTGCCTGTTTCCTGTGAGCAATACGTTTTTAAACAATGACTAAAAATCAATTACAGATATAGCTATATAGATATAGCTTTTTTTTCTGTTCTGGCTTCTGAAGGAGGCAGTCGCCTTTCTCCTCTCCTCCCCCGTCCTTCCCCCCCCTGCTGCCGCTGCTTTTTGTCTTGTCTGCAGCTTCTCATGAAGCACCTCGAACGAAGATTAAGATGAATTGGGTGGTATGGGAATTCAACTCTACTGAAAGATTTCAACAAAAGGCAAGGCACGGGGGAGCCGGCCCATCCCCGCAGACGAAACGAGAGATACGCCATGGATTCGATGGAATGGTGACGTCTCGCTCTCTGTGTGCTCTGAGGGAATGTGAAGAATCTGGATTAAATTGGATTACGATGGCAGCGCTTTGCTTTTTTTGGCGTTTTGTGGAGCACTGGCCTATCGGCAAATGAGGGAGAGTTTCAGCAGGACCTAATGTTGGAGCACCCGATCTGATCTGCGCCGTGACCTCGGAAATCAGCTGTTTACGAGCTAATCCGGAAGGTGAACACGATCTGATCGCAGATCATCCGCTCGGATTGGGACTCTGGACGTTGGTGGTCAACATCTAAGGGCCACAGCTGGATCAGAGGAAAAAGTCCAGAATTGGACCATATCAGAGTTGCCCAGCAAGACTCAAGGCTGAAGGAATTATACTGTCTGCCTGAAGTGAAAAATATTTGTAATCTTTATCTGACTTTACCCTAAACAGCCTTGGAAAAAGGTTGGATGTCAAATTTCTCCTGAGACGTGTTTTCTGAGGCAAACAGCTGCACTATCGCTACCCCTCCCCCCCCCGAGAACTTTTTTATGAGCGTTATAGGAGGCTGGCTGGTTTCACCTCAGAACTGTTTGCTAACTGGAATGTCTCATGGACATAAGTCTCACTGCCTCAGTCTCAAAATGCAACATGTGATTGTCTTAAATGTGCTTCTGGGATAGTTTTTTCTGTCTCATATAGTGTCTTGAAAGACAAAATGTGATACATCTTTTTTAATACCAATGCTGTGACCCTCATGGTTCTTTCCTTGTTTTCACACCTTTGACCTTCATCCCGATACGGATGGGAGAGGCCGCGCTGAAGAACATAATGTGATATGATGTTTCATGTGGTCTGATAAGCAGCAGCTTCACACACTCGCCCCCTTACGGATGACTGTGCGTACATATTCACGCTGTACTGGTGAAAACTTGTGCAATGTTAATAAAAGTACTCTGACTCTGACTCTGAGCTAAAAGAAGTACAGCGTAAACTGACATGCCTTGAAAGATAAGTACATTTTAATGAGCAATGCACAATTTTATTTGTCTTATCAAATCTACTGTATATAGGGGGAAAAAGTGGAATTAGCAAGTTCCCTTATCAGTCAGGTTCACTCGGTGCAACACATTAGCTATGGGAATTGCGCCGCCACGTGGTTCACCTGAAGTAATACAATCAAACCTTGAACAAGGCAGTTGGGCATCAGCATCACCACAGAGGCCCCGCCCTCTTGGTACAAAGACGCGTGTGCCCATCCTACTTTCTCTTTTGCCCTTCACCTCACTTACACCTGAACTTCGTGGGACTCTCTTTAAACTACATCACTCGACCGAAGGTGAGCTCGCTCCCTACACTGAGCGTACAGAGAAATTTCCTGTGTGTTGCTGGGCTAGTGAAAGCTAGTCCAGCCTCTTTTATTTAACCTCAAGGTTTTTTCTTCTTTCTTCGCAGCTGCTTCGCTTGACGGCGCTAACTACGTCACACTGCTACCCTGCTAACGAGTTAGCAGGCTAGCCAGCAAAAGTGACGCGATGAAGAAGACGTCTCCGGACCACGTTAGCATTGCTAACAAGCTTGAATCTTCTCAGCCATGGCTTCTGAGAAGGGAAAGTGAAAACCCAAAAATTCTAAAAAAAAAAAAAAAGACCAGCAAGCCAGCAAGTCCCAGCTCCCGAGCCTGCCCCAGAGGCTGCGGCCACTCCCTTTCGGCGACGGACACCCACAAGGCCTGTCTTGTCTGCCTGGAGATGTTGCACGCTAAGACCGCGCTGGAATCCCCCGAGTCCTGCCCGTACTGCAACCAGATGCTCAAGGCTGTGAGGAAGCGTCAAGTGGACATTGTGGTCAGGGCCATGGGTGGCACCCAGACCTCATAGAGGCGCTCACTCCCACGCCGGAGCTCGAGGCGTGGACCTAGAGGACAGTGGACAAGCTGACTGGGGGGTCAGTATGGACATGGTAGCCCCCGTCGGGGACTCCACCGCCAAGTTTGAAACGAGAAGCCTGTTACGAGCAGACGAGCTCTCGCTAACAGCCTTCAGCTATCAGACCGTATGCACGTCTTAAGAGAGGAGATATCAACGATGTTGCAAAAAGGAGTGATACATGTTGTTCCAAAACACGATATACACACCGGTCACTACAGCAAATATTTCCTTGTGACCAAACGGGACCAGAGCTTGAAACCGATTCTGGATCTCAGAGCACTGAACAGGAGAATAAAGACTTACAAATTAAAAATGCTCAGTCTGAGACAGGTGATCCATTCTGTGAGACCAGGAGATCACACATGCACAATGGATTTGAAATATGTTTTTTTTTTTCATGTGAGCATTTGGAGGAAGCACAGAAAATATCTTCGCTTTGCATTCAAAGGAAAAGCTTACGAATTCCTGGCTTTACCTTTCGGATTAAAAACTGCACCACGCACATTTACAAAATGTCTGGACGCAGCCTTGACCCCACTCAGGGGTCAAGGGGTCAGAATTATGAATTATCTCGACGATCTGTTGATTCTGGCCGAGAACAGAACACAAGTCCAGTTGCACTCACGGATGGTGATGGCACACCTGGAGGCTCTGGGCTTCATCATAAATCTGCAGAAAAGCGATTTGACTCCATCACAAATTACCATATTTCTGGGTGTACAGGTCAACACCATTTTGTACAGAGCACGGCTTTCAGAGGAATGGATCTCATCCATCCGCCTCTGCCTGGCACGCTTTCAGCTGGACCAGAGAGTGTCTCTCAAGCTCTGCCAACGCCTTCTGAGTTTGCTGGTAGCAGCCATCCCCTGCGTACCTCAAGCATTATTATAAATGTGCGCTCTACAGATATGGCTAAACAAACAAATGCATCCCACCTCCCTCAGGCGGGCAGGGAAGATATTGAGCAGCCGAGAGTGCATGTCAGCCCTGGAACCCTGGAGGGATCCTTCTATGTTCACAACAGGCGTCCCACTGGGACGAGTACTGTCTCGTGTGGTGATCACAACAGACGCTTCAAAGAGAGGTTGGGGAGCATTTTGCAGAAACCAGAATGCCCAAGGGCTATGTAAACAGTAGGAAGTAAGACTACATCATCTTCCTGGATTTAAAGGCTGTCTTTCTGGCTGTGAAGCACTTTTACAAAAAGGGAATGATTACAAAACAACATGTCCTGATAAAATCAGACATCAGAACCACTGTGTCCTTCATCAACAGAGAAGGGGGGACAAGGTCCCGACCCCTCCTCAGCCTGACACACAAGCTGCTCACGTGGTGCAACCCCCGGATATTGTCACTGAGAGTGACACACATCCAGGGCGATCTAAACCACGGGGAAGACGGCCTCTCAAGAGGGCCACTGCTAGCTTCAGAGTGGAGACTGAATCCATATATAGTGGACCAGATCTGGACACGATACGGGCGGGTATCCGTAGATCTTTTCGCCTACAAAACCAGCACGCATTGCGACCTGTATTTTTCACTGAAAGAAACTGACGCTATGCTGGGAACAGACGCTCTGGCCCACAGCTGGCCAGCAGGGGTGCTATATTATGCATTTCCCCCATCCCTCTGATTCAGGCGACGCTGGAACGTGTACGCAAGGGAGCTCTTTCCCTGATACTCATAGCCCTCAGGTGGTCACAAAAACTGTGGTTCCCAGAAATGATGTCACTGTTGTCAGGGACACCATGGCAGCTGCCCCCCCCCATAGGGACCTGCTGACTCAGGCCCACGGGCAGCTCCTTCACCCACGTCCAGAACTGTGGCAAATCTCAGCCTGGCCTCTGAGAGGAACAGGCTGATGGCCTCCAGCCTCCCCAGTAATGTCATAAACACAATATAAGGAGCGAGAGCCCAGTCAACCTAGACTCTCTACGCTCAAAAATGGCATGTGTTTGAGGCCTGGTGTCTGGAAAGGAATATTATTTCATATTCCTGTGACCTGGTCCAGCTCCTCACCTTTTTATAGGACCTGCAGGAAAAAGGCCGCTCCTTTTCCACCATTAAAGTGTTTTTGTCAGCCATCTCGGCATGCCACAAAGGCTGGGGAGGTAAAACACCTGGTACCCACCGTCTCATGATACGTTTGATGAAGGGCATACTGAGGAAAAGGCCCTCCAGTAGGACTCTGGTCCCAGACTGGGACCTTCATGTTAGTCCTGGATGCTTTGTGTAAGCCTCCGTTTGAACCTCTCTGCAGTATTAAGATAGACTTATCTTATAAAACTGCTTTGCTCTTGGCTCTTTGCTCAGCTAAACGTGTGGGTGACCTCCACGCTTTATCTGTGTATCCAATGTGTACCAGATTTGCCCCTGACAGGTCAAAGATCACCCTGCGTCCTGACTATGCATATGTCCCAAAGGTTCCAACTCTAAATCCCAGAAATCTTGACTTTGAGCTCTCTGCGTTTCCTCCCCACCCTGTCCTCACTGAGGAACAGAGGAGGTTGAATTCACTCTGCCCTGTCAGGGCCTTGAGTGTTTACATCAACATAACTGTCAGTTGGAGGAAAACAAACCAACTGTTTGTATGTTTTGCCAATCCTGCTGCTGGCAGAGCCCTTTCAAAGCAGCGCCTCTCACATTGGGTGACTGAGGCCATAAAAAGCGCGTACAGCAGCAGAGGTCAACTGGTGCCCTCTGGGGTACACGTCCATTCCACTCGAGGCCTGGCTGCCTCATGAGCTCTGTTTAAGGGTGTACCAATGGCAGACATCTGTGCTGCATCAAACTGGAGTTCCACAAACCTATTTGCAAAACACTACAGTTTGGATGTCACTGTATGTGATGTCACTCAGGCTGTACCCTCTAACACACAGTAGATCAGCCAAAACGCCTAAACTATAAAGGCAGAAGTTCTCACAAGCATGCATTTTACAGAGCATTTCAAGGTTGTGAATGAATTAAGTTCCCATAGCTAATGTGTTGCACCGAGTGAACCTGACTTATAAGGGAACTGAAAGTTATTCACCATAACTCATGTTCCCTGAAGGAAGGGAACGAGGTGCAACATAGTTTGCCCTTTTCAATGCCCAAGCTCGGTGAAGTGCACTTGTAGAAAGTAGGATGGGCGCACGCGTCTTTGTACCAAGAGGGCGGGGCATCTGTGGTGACGCTGACGCCTACCTGCCTTGTTCAAGGCGTGATTGTATTACTTCAGATGAACCGCGCGGCGGCGCAATTCCCATAGCTAATGTGTTGCACCTCGTTCCCTTCCTTCAGGGAACATGAGTTATAGGGCGGCCGTGGCGTAGTGGTAAGGGCAGTCGTCTCCCGATCGGAAAGTTGGCGGTTCGACTCCCGGGACCCGCACCATGTGTCGTTGTGTCCTTGGGCAAGACACTTAACCCTGAGTTGCTCCCGGTAGGACTGGAAAGCACCTTGCATGGTAGTCTGCCGCCACCGGTTTATGAATGTGTGTAGCATTCAATATATGTGTAGCACTTTGAGATTTTCAGGAATGAAAAGTGCGTTATAAATTGAATTAATTATTATTATTATGGTGTATAACTTTCAGGTTTGAATGTATTGGTAAAGAAATAACTGTTTTTATTATTCGGGAGACCAAAGAACATTTCAGATAGGATTATCAACGAGACTGGGTGTTTTTAGTAACCCTGTGTGGCTCATTGGTCTCTAAAGTATTTCCACTATTAGTGAGCTATAGCTAGTGGTATTCTCCAGCTGAGACAGATGTCGAAGAAGCTGAGAGTCTGACATGTTCTCACCACTTCCATCACTGCCTCGTGGTGTAGTTCAAACATATGCAGCAGATCCAAGACACTGAATTTATGTAGTTAGGCTTCTGTTGCTCTATCATGTTGAAAAGACGTTAGCTCATCTACATTTGTACCGGTAGTTGGATTACTGAATCAGAGATGTTGCTATGGAACCAACTTTAATTTTAAAATAAACCATAAAAGTGTCTGACTTTATGTTGTTTGTGTAATAGTAGCAGAATTTTGCAGCAGATTCAATTTTGCCTTGGAAGGGACAAATGTTGGCGAGTATCTACACGTGATGGTTTATTATTTCTGTGCAATTTAGCTTTGAGCCATGCCATGTTAATGGTTCTGTTGACCAGAATTCATTCTCCTAGCGCATCAAATTTTGAGCATCCTCACTTGGTCAGATGGTTGCCTCCTTGGTACTCTGTGGAGCACATAACAATAAAAAAGTTGTACAAGAACTTGACTTGTTCTGGAATAAGAGTGGCTGCTAGATCTTTGAGTGTCTGCACTGCTGAACATGATCAAAATATTAAGATATAGAGTAGTCCCTTGCTACTTTGTGGTTCATTTGTTGCAGATTCGCTCTATCGTGGTTTTTCAAAATAAGATTGGACATGACACACAAGTGGCTGATTGATGGATGAGCAGTACGATCGGCATGGGATTTTAATTTAAAATAAATTATTTTAAATTATTTAGTGCCTGCTGCACATTTGTGCAACCCACACTGCAGGATAAACTTCCTACTGCAGCTGATCAGCTGTTCTCCATGCAGAGCAGAGAAGTGGGTGTGGCCAAGAGCGCTTGCAGAAGCCTGAGAGGCGAGAGCATCAGAGGCAGGGAGCTGAAATCATGACATTTTGTTCTCTTTTAGACCATTTACAGTTTAGACACATTGTTTAGAATATTGCAATTGTGTGGGAAGGGTTTAAAATTTATATATATATATA
>JBBPBX010029389.1:1363-35917 GCA_038048925.1 Garcialebias charrua | reverse complement strand
ATATATATATGTATATATATATATAATATATATATATATATATATATATATATATATATATATATATATATATATATATATATATATATATATGTTTGTTTGTTTTGCTTTGGTTCAGATGATGAGCAGAAAATGACTGAATAGTAAGTTTTCACAACTTACAACTTTAATATGCCAGTTGTCACAAACTACAAACAACCCTGAACTGGTTAAATACAAAACCACATGTTAGGGTTTGAAACTAGAATATGATGCTTCCATCACAAAATAAAATCACTGAATAGCTATTGTTGCCTGGACTTCAACACAAACTTCCCTGCAACACGCTTGCAGCAACTTCATTTTTTCTCTTCCCTTGTTTCTTCACCTGGTTTGGGGGGCCCCAGCTCCATTTCTTCTACAGCCGCCCCTGCCGCACACACCCCTCCCTCCCCCGCCAGCAGCGGGAGGGGGCCGGCCGCGCTGAAGCGAATAAAAGATAAAATCATCCAGTTTTACATAAAACCTAACAAGAACAGTTTTCTCCTTTGTGAGACAACGTGTTTGAGAATATCCGTGCACAAAAAAAAACTTAGGGGGCGGGTCCGGAGGCTCTGGGGGCCCCTAAAATTTCGGGGCCCCGGGCTCAAGCCCCTGTAAGCCCCTGCATAAATCCGGCCCTGCTGTCGATCATAAACAGTACTGTGTTAGTGTTTTTGTTGATCTAAAAAAAGCATTTGATACCATTGACCACACCATTCTCCTTGAAAAACTAAATAAATATGGTATTAGAGGACCAGTAGCCTGGTTAAAACCACACCCTGTCCTTCACTTCGCTTCAGACAAGGGTCTGGACTTTTTCCATAGAGAAACGATTCTTGCTGGAGGCGTGGGCTCTGCTGAGGAACAAAACCATTGGATATTTTGAACAGGGAAAGCATTCTGCTCCCTCCCCTCAGAGCCACCCCCCGTGCTCTGGTGAACTTGACTGACAACTGCTCCGCCTCCTGCTGCAGCTTTTCTCTCGCTGCGCAAATTCTGTGTTTATATGTTAATAAAACGTTTTAATAAAATACAATAAAACCATGGATCGCTGGTCCAGCTCACCAGAAGACCAGAAAATCTGATGGGACTCTGTCAGCAACGTAAAACCCGAGTTTAATTCTCGTGACAGCCATTTCCTTGTTCATTTCAGCGGAGGGAAAGAAGGAGCTGGGCGCGAGCGATCACTTGACTTTTGGCCCAAAAAACAAAAGAAAACTCCAGATAAGGGATTAAGAAGGGGAAATTAATAAATTTGTGTCACATATAAAACAGTTCTGCATCGCTTTGCATCGCTTTGAATGAGAACATGCCGGTGCTCGCTGACTGCGCGCTGGCAGAGCCCTTTTATAGGGCTCTGCGCGCTGGGACAGGTGGGGGCGTGGGTTAGGGTCCAAAACTCCGTCCCTTCTGTTCTCTGATTTGTCCGAACAAAAATCTACAGGAGAAATGGTTGTTAATGAGAGAAGTCCCAGACTGTGCAGTGAAGGGAAATGAGAATTGAGCGGAGCTGTGCAGGAAGGCGAGGGCCAGGCTAGAGGACCAGCATTACAATGGGTATCTAGCTATTTTAAAGATAGAAAAACAGTTTGTGCAAATAAATGATGTTAGATCTGACCTCCGTGATATCACTTGTGGAGTTCCTCAGGGCTCTTTGCTTGGACCAAAGTTATTTATTTTATATGTGAATGACTTGGTAAATGTGTCAGGACTTCTTAAATGTGTTCTTTTTGCCGATGACACCACATTTTTCTGTTCGGGTAAAGACATAAAACAGATTTTGGATATGATGAAAACAGAATTTATAAAAATACAAACTTGGTTCAAAATAAACAAATTATCTTTGAATTTAGATAAAACTAATTACATGATATTCAGTAACAAAAAGAGAATTGTTGACGATCCATTTGAAATTGAAGATGTTGTGATCTGTAAAGTGAGTGAAGTGAAGTTTCTGGGTGTCATCATTGATGACAAACTGACATGGAAACATCATGTAAATTCCATTAAAACAAAAATAGCTAGATCAATTGCAGTACTGTATAAAGTCAGGGATTTTTTAATTGATAAAGCTCTGTATATGTTGTATAACACAATCATTGTTCCACGTTTAATCTATTGCATTGAGGTTTGGGGAAAAGCGTGCAAAACAATTACAAAGCCTGTTTTTATTTTACAAAAGAGAGCTGTAAGAGTAATCACCAGAAAAAATTTCAGTCACCCATCAAACACCTTGTTTCTTCAGCTAAATGTATTGAAATTCCAGGAATTGGTTGAATATAGTATTTTATCAGTTATGTATAGGGCTCATAATAACACATTACCTCTAAATATCCAAAGAAATTTTATAAAAAGACAAAGTGATTACAATCTCAAAGGGACAGAGATATTCATCAAACCACAATTCAGAACCAGCTTAAAGGGACGGTCTACCTCAATTCAGGGAGTTCGATTGTGGAATGCTCTGGAGAGTGATGTTAAAAATGCAAAATCAATGTATACATTTAAGAAAAAGGTCAAAAAGGACTTGCTCAAAAACTATATATGATGTAACTTAGTGTGTTGTATATTACACTTATGTTGACTGATGATGTAGCTTAGTGTGTTGTGTATTACAGTTAGAAAAATTAAGTAGAGTTATTCTTTTGTGATGTAGTTTGTGTATTACAGTTAGAAAAATTAAGTAGAATTATTCATTTTGTGATGTAGTTTGTGTATTACAGTTAGAAAAATTAAATAGAATTATTCATTTTTGTGATGTAGTTTGTGTATTACAGTTAGAAAAATTAAGTTGAATTATTCATTTTCTTATGTAGTTTGTGTATTACAGTTAGAATGATGTAGTTTGTGTATTACAGTTAGAAAATTAAGTAGAATTATTCATTTTGTGATGTAGTTTGTGTATTACAGCTAGATAAATTAAGTAGAATTATTCATTTTGTGATGTAGTTTGTGTATTACAGTTAGTAAAATTAAGTAGAATTAAAGCTGCAAGCAGCATTGAGGCCCTCGCAGCTTAGCGCCGCTCGGACCTTATTGAGGCGACCGCGCGAGCTCCAGCTCGTCCGCTCGGTCGCCATTTCGAAGTCTCTCGTGTCTACTCCGCACCAGGGGTGCACACGCACAATAAATCTGGTTCAGATCGGATGATGTCTCACTGAGATATAACAGTTTGAATAATCTAGGGGGCGCTCTGGAGTCACATGTTAAACCACAATATCAATGTGTCCACAAGGTCTCACTGATGATACACAATAAATCTGGTTCAGATCGGATGATGTCTCACTGAGATATAACAGTTTGAATAATCTAGGGGGCGCTATGGAGTTATATGTTAAACCACATTATCAATGTGTCCACAAGGGCTCACTGATTATTCACAATAAATTTGGTTCAGATCGGATGATGTATCACTGAGATATAACTATAGAAATAATGTAGGGGGCGCACTTGAGTCAAATGTTAGCCCACCATATCAATGTGTCCACAAGGGCTCACTGATGATGCACAATAAATCTGGTTCAGATCGGATGATGTATCACTGAGATATAACAGTTTGAATAATCTAGGGGGCGCTCTGGAGTCATATGTTAAACAACAATATCAATGTGTCCACAAGGTCTCACTGATTATGCACAATAAATCTGGTTCAGATCGGATGATGTATCACTGAGATGGGACTATAGAAATAATGTAGGGGACGCATGAAGCGCAAGTTTGAGGCCTGGCCACGCCCCTTTAGCATAAACGAAAACGCAAACTTTTGATAACTTTTACTGTCCAATGTGTTAAGGGCATGTTAACCAAGTTTAAAGGCAATCCTTCAAAATCACTAAGAGGAGTTTGTTTAAATACGCAATTCAAAAACATCGGAAAATGACCTTTGACCCAAAATGGCCGACTTTGTTTTTGTTTTGGACCAGGGTTCCAAGAGACTTTTTTGTAGGTCCTGACAATTTACACATGTATACCACGTTTCATAATTCTGGGATAAAGCATGGCTGGGGACTGATTTTTAAACTAAATTCTAGGGGGCGCTCTGGAAGAATCAGGCCACGCCCACTACATATTGGACTGCAGTCCTGTCGAGGGATGGATAAATATAGATCTTAGTGAATTTGGTGTAGCTGGGAGCTTATATTAGGAAGTTATTTTAGCTTGATGTTTCATGGAGAATGGCCAGATTTGAGGCTTGGCCACGCCCACATGCTTTGACATAGAAAAATTCTTTTGATAACTTTTGACCTTCAATGCCTCAAGATAGTGCTGACCGAGTTTGACGCCTGGATCTCGAAAGCTCTAGGACGAGTTCGCTCAGATATGACGTAAATGAAATAGACCAAATTGTGACTTTGACCTAAGGCCACGCCCACATGCTTTGACTTAGAAAAATTCTTTTGATAACTTTTGACCTTCAATGCCTCAAGATAGTGCTGACCGAGTTTGACGCCTGGATCTCGAAAGCTCTAGGACGAGTTCGCTCAGATATGACGTAATTGATGTTTCATGGAAAATGGCCAGATTTGAGGCTTGGCCACGCCCACATGCTTTGACATAGAAAAATTCTTTTGATAACTTTTGACCTTCAATGCCTCAAGATAGTGCTGACTGAGTTTGACCCCTGGATCTCGAAAGCTCTAGGACGAGTTCGCTCAGATATGACGTAAATGAAATAGACCAAATTTGACTTTGACCTAAGGCCACGCCCACATGCTTTGACTTAGAAAAATTCTTTTGATAACTTTTGACCTTCAATGCCTCAAGATAGTGCTGACCGAGTTTGACGCCTGGATCTCGAAAGCTCTAGGACGAGTTCGCTCAGATATGACGTAAATGAAATAGACCAAATTGTGACTTTGACCTAAAATGGCCGACTTCCTGTTGGCTTTGGACCATTGCTCCAAGAGACTTTTTTGTAGCTCCTGATGAGATACATATGTGTACCAAGTTTCATTATTCTAGGATAAAGCATGGTGTCAATAGACCTTTAAATGTCAAAGTTATAGCGTTTCGTTTGTTTCGGCGAGTACGCCAAGTTCACCGCTCCACCACGCCCCCTGAACATATACGAAAAGTCAATTTTTTTGATAACTTTTAAAGGCCCATGCCTTAACTGCATTCTGACCAAGTTTGAAGCCGATAGGTCGAACGCCTGAGAAGGAGTTCGTCAAAGTTCGACATGAGTAAAACTGAAAAATGACCAAAATTTGACCTTTGACCCAAAATGGCCGCCTACCTGTGCATTTTAGAGGGTACCTCCAATGTACTTTTTTTCTTGAATTGGGGAGATCTACATATGTACCGAGTTTCAGATCTGTACGACTTACGGTTTTCCCCAACTCACGTTAGGGGGCGCTGTTGAGCAGTTAGGCCACGCCCACTTGCGATTACACCAGATTCATAAAATTTTCGTTGGGGGACAATTTTGGGTGAAGTTTGGTGAGTTTTTGAATATGTTAAAGGCCCCAAACGGCCGCGCGAAGTGACGGAAAAATAATAATAATAATGAAGAAATCGAGCGATTACAATAGGCCTTCAGCAGAGCTTCGCTGCTTCGGGCCTAATTATTCATTTTGTGATGTAGCTTGAAGGTTAACATTGGTTGAACAAACAGTGAAATAAGGGGCAGATATAATAAGATTTCATCTTCTTTCTGCTCCTTTCATTTGATCCTACTTGTATTCTTGTATCTGATGAAACTGTCTTGTATTGTTCTTTAAAAATGAATGAATAAACATAAAATCAAATCAAAATCAAATCAAATAGCACCCTCTCACAGTGGATCAACCAGTTGGCTGATGACAGCCGAAACCAGTTGCTCACATGATCAAGGAGGACCATCAGCCTGACGATGGATCGTTAGGGGGCCAAGATGGTGTAGTGGCAGGGGAACCGACTTGGGACCCGAAGGACCCAGGTTCGAACCCCAGTCACGGCATAACTTGTGGTGTGTTTGAGCATCGCACCTCATCCCAATAGACCTTTTACCAGTTGACGTCATCGCGCAAAGCTCGCCAGAAACGAGCGTTCTGATTGGACGGCAAAAAGCCGAAACCGGAAGCCGGGGGGTTAGGAAGGAGCCGAGGAGCTTCGTAATGATAGAGAGTTGTAGAAGCTTGATTTCTTAAAATAGTGGACAACAACTGGTGAAAATGCCTGAACATTGTGCCGCAGATACGAGAGGTGTGCTGATGGAAAATGGGGAACTCCTTCAGGCTTTTTGCGAATGTCCAGCAGGGTGAGGCGTTGTGTGTAGTTGTCAACAACCTGTATTATCCAAGCGTCAGAAATAAAAGTTTTAAATTTCTCACACCAATACTTCTGATATTTAGACTGGTTTGGTTATTGTTACAGGTTCAACATCTTCTGTTAGCTGCTATAACTAGCGCCACATCTTCATAAGAGCTGTCAGTGCACAGTATGTAAACAAAAACATGACGTTTGAGTCACACAAATGTTCACAGCGTCCTTATTTCTTATTTGATTTCTGTAAACTATGTCTTAAATTAAGCCTGAGACAATTGGTGATGTTGTGATGTGAAAAATAATAACTATCCCAAGAGATACATTTATTAGCTTTCCTAGGGAAATTTAATTATCTTTGATTTACTAATGCACTTATGCTGTTTATACAGCTTACACTTTAGACGTAACATGTGTGAAAATCTTAAATATATTACAAACAATATATTTTGCATGTGAATTCCATAATGACACATACAATAGTTGTATATTGTGTTTGTGTTTGCAGACAAGGAGGTGGCTGCAACCATGCTGGAAATACTTTCTAAACCAACCTGCACCCAGTTACCTTGTACATGGAAGAGACCAGCCCAAAAACGAACTGCACCTGCTAATTGGATGAGCTGCAAGTTTTAAAGTGAGTTTAATCAGTGTTCCTGAAGACATTTCATATTACGCTTATAACACAAATACCCAGAAAGGTGACTTTCAGTGAAACTTCACCAACAACTGGAATAATACAATATCACTTATCTTGTCTTATCCCAGTCAAAAAACTATTCAACATTGTACAATTGTAGTTTATTGTATTGTGTTAATTATTGTTGTTTTCTAGTGGCACTAGATAATAAATGCAATCACATATGTACGGTTTTAAATGTTTTCTACAATGGTAAGATCTGGAATAGTTTTTTGACATTTTTTAAAAAACACTTCTACAAACAGATTTGCTAATATGTGTTAGATATCAACCACATTTTTCATGTTGGTGTCATTTAAGGCATGACATCTGTGTTGAGAAGTTTTCCAGGAGAACGCTGAACAGCCTGCGTTTTGACCCACGACATCCTGATGACCGGAATGAGCCCACCATCACTGCTGGCTGGTCTTCACAAGGACATTTTGAGCGTGGAGCCATTCTTGACCTATTGCAGGTTGTAGTAGTAAACATTAAAAACCAATAACGCTTATCTGTATGTTTCTTTAATTCCTTTATTTTGTCTAGATTTTAAAACTACATGTTTTTTTTTTTAAGATATGCTCAAAGACCCTGGCTGCAGTTCTCGATCCAGACTCTCCGGCAGATGAAGTAGCTGACGACCGCGGGCCCTGTTCAATCTCCACGCCATCAGAGAGACCTGCCAGAAGTTCAAAACATCTTTAAATGTCTCACAAGCACACACATTATTTATATAAGTCACAAACAGAAACAACACATACCAGAAGATCAGAACAAGCGCTCAATACAAAAACAACTGGACTTTATTTGTTGCAGAAAACGTTTCACCCTTTCTGCAACAAATAAAGTCCAGTTGTTTTTGCATTGAGCGCTTGTTCTGATTTTATCATGTCCTGGACGACTGAGAATCTTCACCAGCACATACCAGAAGATGTGTTTGTCATTTCACTTGTTAAGGACAGCAGCCTAGGACAGACAGTAACCTGCTAATGTTTTTTTTTAATGATGCCTTCTCTGACAACTTGGAGACTTTAGACAGTGTAATGTTTATGTTTTGTTTTTTTGCTAAGTCATTGGATGACCAGAGAGCTGAACTAGAGAACAGCTCTGACAACAGCAGAGTCACAAAGAGGATTTTCTTTCGGCCTGGTTAGGTCACCATGATAAGAGAGACTGACCAGTTTTTGTTGTAAACGCTCTTTCTTTATCTAGAGAGATTCAAAATCATAAAATGTGACTAAAACAGCATTTGTATATTAACAGATTAAAAAATTTAACTAAAAAAAAGTTCCACTTCACTAAAAGTCAAATTAGAGCACAGATGCTTTATATTTAAAGGTTGGTGTGTTCATTTCTAAATTTAATGTACTACAATCAATGTGTTTTGGGATGTGTGGACTATCTCATTAATCAATTACTGTAATAAANAAATTTAACTAAAAAAAAGTTCCACTTCACTAAAAGTCAAATTAGAGCACAGATGCTTTATATTTAAAGGTTGGTGTGTTCATTTCTAAATTTAATGTACTACAATCAATGTGTTTTGGGATGTGTGGACTATCTCATTAATCAATTACTGTAATAAACATGGATTTGAATACAGTATATAAATTTGGTCAAATTGGGGAGGGAATGACTGAGCCAGCTGAGGAGTGCTGTGAGTTTTCATTGGATTAGCGTGATGTCCTTCAAAAACTTCAACAAATGTGATGTCACGGTCGACATAATTTATTTAAAATATATATATTTGGATCATGACAGGCCTGACAGGTCCATAAATGCGTGTCGGCCCTGCGGGCAAGCAAATCTTTGTGCACCGCCGGGCCAGTTAGACGCTGCCGGAAACACCTGTACTTACAAAGATATTTTTACTTTATTGCACTTACTGCTAAAAAAGGTCACAACACTCCTTGTACAATACATACCTCTTCCTCAGTGAACTGCTTGTGGCTGGATGCAGAAAATGGGGCAGGTTCAGACTAGCTTCCCTTTTTCCACCTCTGACTTGACATCAAACCCTTTGTCAGCATGGAGTTGTTGGCCAGTTGCTGCTGTAAAACAAAAAGTATTAATTCATATTTGACAATAAACAAAACAGTCTTTTGTAGAGTTAAACTGTATGCTTATACACATTGATGACAGGATTGCTTTTTTTTTCTGTGACAGCATGTCACCGATACGGTGGCCCTGAGGTGCAAAACACATTAACAAATAAGGCTAAACACTTATTTGTTAATGTGTTTTGCACCTCAGGGCCACCGTACACCGATGCTCCCAGCAAAACTGTGCACAGTGTTTGATGCTGTTTTATTCACCTGTTATTTCTTCAGGGGGGTTGAACAGACTAGCTTCCCTTTTTCCACCTCTGACTTGACATCAAACCCTTTGTCAGCAAGGAGTTGTTGGCCAGTTGCTGCTGTAAAACAAAGTATTTATTCATGTTTGACAATAAACAAAACAGTCTTGTGTATAGTTAAACTGTATGCTTATACACATTGATGACAGGATTGCTTTTTTTTCTGTGACAGCATTTCACCGATGCTCCCAGCAAAACTGTGCGAATAACTTACAGAAACAGAGAAATGGCTGAAATGTTTTTAAAGTCAGACCTCAAATAATGTTAATAAAACATGTTTGTCTTGTGGAAACTACTACTGTATATTTTTTCAACGCAGAAAGAGTTCAAATGATGACAGCTAACAGTGCAGTGGTCTGTTCATTTTTATACAGCTGCATGTTTTATGCTATTTTATTCACCTGTTATTTCTTCAGGGGGGTTGAAGGAAGAATCTCTTTGCATGTCGCAGGTTGAAACAGGTTGAAACTTCAACACAGGCAGTGGACTGAGGAACAGCGAGGTCTCGTAGTAGACCTAGCTAGCTGCTAGCTTAGCAACTGTCCAGTAGCATTCTGCTGCGGGAGGTTGTTCTCTGTTTTGTCTGTTTCCCATATCCAAGATGTAATGTAGGAACGTAATCCACGGAGCTTGGATCACCACCATCCACGGATCACCACCATCCACGGAGCTTGTCACCACCGCGACCGTTGGCAGTAGTATTGACGCGTCACCCCCAGACTTCCGGAAAATTCTGGAAAAATACGAGTGCGCATGCGCGATGACGTCAACTGGTAAAATGTCTATTGCTCCCCGGCGCGCTTTCTATAGCTGCCCACTGCCCCACCTGGTGGTGATTGGGTTAAATGCAGAGTCAAATTTCGTCTTGTATGGGAACATACACAGATGACAAAAATGTGACATTATTATTATTATTATCACCCTGATGTTTGTTTGCTATTCACAGAGGGCCGAGTGATACTAGCAATTGCTGGGTTACAGATTATGTAGCAGTGACGTCACAGAACGCAGTTGGGGGTTCGGAAGTAAACATAGCCGTTTCCTTCTGTTGATGATTCAGCGTCAACATGCCTAAATTCTGTGCCATTTACGGTTGTTGCAACCGCTCTAATCGAGAGATAGATAAAAGTTATTTTCGTGTTCCGAAAGTAGTATGCCACAAGGGGATTAATTTTAAAAAACGTACAGAAAAAAGACGACAAACGTGGATTAACAACCTACGGCTAAAAACAGGAGGTGCAGAAACTGACAATGCGAGAGTCTGCAGCGACCACTTTGTAACAAGTAAGGATCGTATCGTTTAAATCATATTTTCAGATATTTTATTGGACAGTTACTAGAAAGACAGGCGTTCGTACGCCAGGTAAAATATGTTATGCCCTAGCTTGTGTAGTGGTTCAACACTTGGTTGTTCCCAGAAAAAATCAGAAAAGAATGCTAATGTTGTTAGCGGTTTGCTTAGTGCTAGGAAAGGCATTTACGTGTTTTACTTTAAAGTGGCGTCTTATACAGTATTTAGGTTGTCCGAGTGTAGCAGGTGATGTACATTCCCAAGACTGGGCCCCTACTACTGGGCCCCTACTGTTAACCTGGGGTACCAAAGAAGTAACGAGAGGCCACAAACAGAAGCATCCCTCCGACGCGAGGAAAGAGCTAAGGCCCGGAAGCTTCTCTGCACTGCCACTGAAGAGGAGGCCAACAGTCTGGAAGATGAGCTCTGTGAAGAAAGCTTACCAGCCCCTGAAAATGAACGATTCAAAGGTAAAATAATAATAAATAAAAATACTATTTATTTATTTATAGAATTTCTGAACGTAATTTTTAATAATTAAATATTTGCAGATGCAGAATGCCAGACTGATCTAAGCATGGTTGACCTCACAAAGCTGGAGGATGCAGTGAAAGGCTACACAACTGAGATCTGCGACCTGTCTCAGTGACTAAATTTACACCTGAAACCTTCCAGAACAACGAGAAAACAAAGTTTTATACGGGACTGCCCAACTTTTTAGTTTTGATGCAAAATTTTCAGCTCTGTGAACCTTACATCAGCATGTCATCACTGTTAGCACTCTCCAAATTTAAAGGAGACCACAGATAGGTTTTTAAAATTTTTATAGTATGTCTGTGGGCTATACAGACAATGTTCATTCAATTTAATACACACAATAATTCTTAGATAATCAATTATACCCTTTTTAATTCTGTCATTTTTAACTTTCGTTTTGAACGACTGGTTTATGATAATGAGCTCTCTTGGCCACGCCCTTCAAAAATCTGTTTACATTTACTCCGCCCTCTGTAAGAGCGAGTATCTCTAATCTGTTGTTGTTTTAAAATTAGCTCTTTTTTTATTACTCATTTGACTTACTGTTAGTGCTAGCTTAAGAAAACTTACCGAAAGCTGTCTGCGCGCGCCACCATGAGCTGCTCCTTTTAGCCCAAATCCGATGCTAAAAATAGCTCGTTCCTCCTCCGCCTTTTTATGTCTGCTCGTTGCATGCGGCGCTTTTGGGAGCGATCTCTGCTTCAGTCCAGACACATACACAAAGTTCACTGAGTGTTTCCAGTTAATTTATCCGTATGAGGCAACCTCTGACCGGACCCCACGCTCCTCAAAAGCTATCAGCTCCCAGCAAGCTCCCGCCCGCAGATGGTCTCTTCGCCGGCGGTCTGCTCGTTTTCCGTCTGCCGGCTGCTCGTTGGGAGCGATCGCTAATACGTTAAAAATTGAACTAAAACGTAAAAATAACAATTATACTTTATTTATAAAGCCATTTAAAACAACCACAGCTGCAACAAAGTGCTGTACACATGAAATTAAGAACATTTAAACAAAAGATGAGATGAAATCAGGAAAAACAACCGTCACGTCTATTATACTGAAGTGGGTTGAGCCGCACCAGGGGTTGCTAGGTGGTTGCTGGACTCAGGTTTGAGGTGGGTTGTGGCTACGGTTTGTGACGTCACAAACCGGAGGATTTGAAAACGAAGTGTTTCTATCAAAGATAAATAAATATACTTAGAGTAAATAAACCACTGGGTGCATTTTTTTGGCATTAGGACTGTTTTTTTATGAAGTACATACCCAAAGTTGTGTAAAAAAAAACATTAAAAAGTGAATTTTGCATCTGCGGTCCCCTTTAAGCAATTTATTATGATACTTATGCATCTCAGATTAAATCTGCAGCTTCAAGACCTTGCCTATAGATTTAATGTGTCAAAAGCCACTGTGTCTCGAATTTGTTTTAGAATGATTCGGAAGGCGGATGACGTGTAATCACCCCTGGAGGCTGGGTCCGTTTTATACAGGAAGCCAGCCCCAGACCCACCAATCGCATCGCAGCACCTGTGTGGTGCATTTAATGTCCGCAGAACATCCTACCACATTCACCCCCGCAAACGGAATCGACGTCCCGTCGATGACCCAGCTTGCCACCAGGGTCGAAACACAGCGGACCTGGTACTCCAAACCTCGAGAGCCACTCCGTAACCAGCGCCACAGTAGAGGCATGCTGGTCTAGTTGGAGTGGCCAATGGGTGTTCGGAAAATACCACTCCGCACCCAGGACCTGCACCACAGTAGAGGCACGCTGATCTCTATTTAAAAAACAAAACAAATTACAAGCTTAAAAACAGGTGAACCGCTGCTGTTTGTCCTTATCACACGCATACACATAATAAAACACAAATCTGTTACTGATGGTCACAATTAGGGTTGTACATCTCTGTGGGACAGACGATTCGATTCACATCTAGATACAAAGGTTACGATTCGATTCAAAAACGATTTATTTAAAAAACGGAACGATTCGATTCGATGCAGTGTAAAAGCGATTCGGTTCGATTCGGTTCTATTCGATTAAACTTCAAATAATTCTACGTTTTAACATTTGTTGATGTACCGGTAGACAAATATTTCATTATGAAAGAAAAAGGACCATTTCTATCAATGTGACATTCTTAGAGCATTTTTAAATTTGTAAAAGTCCACATATATCATATCTAAAAGGGTGCTGTAAAGCACTGGTAAAAATAAAGTAAAAAGCCAAACAAAATAATCACATGTTAAATGTGTTTATTTTTAAACATGGACCTAAAAAGACCAGCTAAAAGAAAATTTCCTACAGAAAATACAGAAAAAATATAAAAGGCACAAATGGTTACAGCAGCATGTAATAAAATAAAAATCACTACGGAAAAAAAAACCCAGGAATAAGCTATAAGCACAAAGCTCCTGTGTGTGCAATAACCCGCTGTGCAATAACCTGTCACACAACCTGTAGTTTGGTAGTTATGTGCAATATAGATCATGTGCATTTTAGCTTATATTTCATTACTACCTTGAAATAGTTATTCACACAAATTCATCCTGCTTCACCGTTAAAATTCTACCATGTTGTTTACTATTTTTCTCTTCAGAAACTTTGTAAATATTATAATTACTGTTTCACTTTTTGGTAGTTTATTTTGTACCCTCATTGCATGCTTTAGTATTTCCTGTTTGCTTGTTGTTTGTTTTTTAGCAAGTCAAAATCGTTTTTTCTCATCCTGAGCATTTCATTGTACTAAGTTAACCCTGTGTTAACCTGCATATGACAAATAAACACTTGAACTTGAACTTAATAATACAAAACATAATGCAAGAACAGTACACCTAACAACAGCAGCACGAACATGAGTTTGTGTGAGCAGGTGGGCACGGATTAATATAAAAACATGCTCTCTTTACCTCTTGACTTCTTCACTGGCCTGGTCCCTCACAGATCTAGTTGCCATCCTCACTTCAAAGTCTCCCAACAGCTCGTCCAGCGCTGACATTTTCTTCTTTTTACAAGGTGGTTCATCATCTGAAATAGAAAACAAGCACCATATATTACTGGCTATGTTAGCCATGAAGTTTTTTTTTTTTTACTGACTTTACCATTTTATGTAAAAATCTTCATCTGATGTTCAGAATTTATTTATGTAGGGACTCGTGTATAACATTTGTAAAAGATGTATCATTATCATCATGATTATTATTTAACTCTTTCTGTGCATGCAGATTCTCTCATTATAGTGAATGTGTTTTATGCTGATACAATGACAGCAGCACAAGTTTAAGACAAAGTCAGCTCATTCTTGATCACAAGTTATAAAACACAAACCTTTATGCTCATCTTGGGTCTGGGGTGTATCAATGCAGACGTCCAGATCTCCATTTGCAGGTTCAGTCTGCACTGGACCTCTCTGAACTTAATCCCCCGTTACCTAGAAATAAAACATGACATTACATTTAGTGTACAGTATGGTTAAATGCAGTGTGAACAATCAAAAAACAGTAGGCAGAATAAATCTAGTGACAGAAACAAAACACAGCAGACTGTAACTGAATGCACCATAATATGTATTTTGACAGTGTGTTGGTGGATTTACCTTGTGATGCAGGGATGTTGTTTCTGCTGACAGGCTTGTGAATGTCCTCTCTGAATCATGGCTACTGAGGAAGGGCAGGGGGGTGTCCAGAGCTACTGCAGTGTGGAAGAGATCTTCAAGGACTGTGTAGCTCGTGATGAACTATCACCGAGTTTCCCGTAAAATTTAGTGACAACGTTACCCGTCGCTTTCTGTGTGGCAGCTACATGCTCCTGCTCGTTGTTATGAGGCTTGAGAAGTTCGTAGTACTCCTCTCTGCGTTTCCTCGTTGCATGTTGGTCGAGGTTTGTCGTGTTACCAATGCACTTCAGAGGTGCTCTGCATAGCTTACAAATAGCGTGGCTTTTGTCGAGTTTTCCGTCCTTCTAGTAAAACCCGAAAATGTTCCACACTTTAGAGTTTTGTCTGGCTGATGTATTGAAAATCTTTCGCGGTGACTCCCTAGTAGCGCGGCTACTATTTACATCCATATTGTCGTCTTGGTGAGCTACGGCGCATGCGTGAGAATAGCTTCGCGGGCATTTCCAACTCTCGCGTTGTTTTAGAAACGCATTGTAAACCTAGCAAGTCTCGCGATAACCGGTCCGTGTCTCTTCAACCGGTTCATCTCTGGATTTGTGGCTGGTTGCTGTCGGTTTACGTGATTGCTACCGATGCAACCACATCTCTAGCTTGTCAAACCAGATATCCGGTCGAATCGGTTCATCTATAACAAGCCTAGTCACAATACAAAATAGTGAAAATGTCCCAGCCTCAAAACTGCAAAAGGTACCAGCAACACCAAATGTTGCCGGCACCAAAACTACCAACAAACGCCAAATGTAGCCGGACGGGTATGGATAAAAATAGGCAACTTTAGTTTAAAAAAATAAATAATCAATTTTTAATTAAAAAAAGTGAGTTTGGTTAAAAACTTTATTAAAAGTTACCATTAAGGCACATAGACCCGTTGCAGAGGAGGCTTGAGACAGTTTCACACACTGACACCAATTAAATTGCACAATTGTTTAATTAAATCAAATACTAAATTTAAAATATTTACAGTTTAAAAAGGCAGTAAACTCCAATCAACATTAAAAGTGCAATTCATGGTAGTACATTTAAAACAGGAGAGAGTCTCTGACTCTCTGACACGCGCACACACACTTCCCACACTAAACCAGGATTACTGTCACCTCCTGGAGGGATTTGGTAACAGTCACAGGACAGTTCAGAGTCCACCCTGGTAGGATCTGTCGTCCGGAAGAGACGCCACTCCAGCCGACGCCTGTTCAGTTGAGCTGGACGTCAGTCGGCCCAACTCAGCCCGCAGGACGCGTGACGCGGCCCGCCCCACGCCGTCCAGACAGCGAGCACCAATCCAGGACCAGTCGGCAGTCGATGGACGACCTCGGTGGAGGCAGAAAACCAGTTGGGACAGCAGTAGACGAACACCCAGGACAAATAGCCGACAGAAGGACGCCAAGGACAAACAGCAGGGACTAAAACAATAAATATTTAACATTAAAATCTAAAAAGTATAAAACAGAGAGATAAACTGGCGCTTACTCACCACCAATTCCACCTCTAGCAAGAGAGGGAAACATGAAGCTTGTCAGTAGTCGCAAGAACAATAGATCACCGCGACCTAAAGCGCCCAATTACGCTAGTGCGTGACACAGCCAGCTAACGTTGCCGGAAGGCGGATGACGTGTAAGCACCCCTGGAGGCTGGGTCCGTTTTATACAGGAAGCCAGCCCCAGACCCACCAATCGCATCGCAGCACCTGTGTGGTGCATTTAATGTCCGCAGGACATCCTACCACACAACTATGCCCATGTCATTCAGAAAGGCCTTTGGACTTAAGGTTGCAGTAATACTGGACTGTTTTGAAGTATTTATTGAAAAGCCTACCAATTTTTTAGCAAGAGCACAAACCTGGTCCAATTATAAACACCACAATACAGTAAAATTCCTTATTGGCATTGCTCCACAGGGTTATGTTACTTACATTTCAAAAGTTTGGGGAGGGAGGACCAGTGACAAACAAATAACAGAAGAGTGTGGCATCTTGAACAAACTGTTACCTGGAGACATCGTGCTTGCAGATCGGGGCTTCACTGTTAAAGACAGTGTGGGATTTTTCTGTGCTTCTTTAAAAACACCTTCTTTTACAAAAGGGAAAAAACAGCAGTCTGCTTTTGAAGTTGAACAAACGAGAAAACTTGCAAGTGTTCGTATTCATGTAGAAAGGGTAATAGGCTTATGCCGGTTACCCACTGGACCCGTGTCGGGCGGCGGAAGCGGCCGGTTTACATGCAAAGTCTATGTGGAGACGCGTCGAGGCACGGCGTTTCGTGAAGCGGCGCGTTTTGAGTGTTTGAAGCGGCGCTGTAGCATGCGGCAGTTCCTTTCCGCGCACGTGCGCGTCCGAAGCAACCTACGCGTTGAGCAGCGTCGGATCGAAAAGTTGATATTTTGCGGCTTGACGTTGCTCGACGCATCGCAACAACCAATCGGGAGAGCCTCTGCTATGTGATTACACAACGACAACGGGACTTTTTTTGGACTTTTTAAACTTACCCCATCGAGCCTCCATGAATTGGAACCAGACTCCGGTAAGAAACTTGGAATTTTTACAGTTGCTGCTGTCCGCTCCAGCGTACGATCACCCCAAACATAAAAAAAAAACGTTTTAATCTCAACAAAGACTGTCGGAGCTGCAGTTCGGCTCGTAGAAAACCCACTCCAGTTGGAACGGGGGTCACGTGCTGCTGATTTTATCTGCCAGCAGCATGAAAACACAACAACTGACCCGGAAAATGAGCTAGACTCCCTCCTCTGCCTCCCCTCAGTGCGCGTCAACAGACGCGTCTCAGTGTCTCCCAGTGTGACCGTGACAAGCGGCCAAAAGGGGGCGGCAGGAGCGTTCTGACAATTTAGGTGGGTACCTGGCATTAGTTAGGAGAAAGTATCAGATTTTGCAGAGTAGGGCAATGCCTATTGAGCACATGGCTGTCAAAATCCACTGACTCACTAGAATTGGTTGACAAAATTGCTGTAATTTGCTGTGCACTGTCCAACATCTCAGAATCTGTTGTCCCTCTGGAGTAATGTTCCGAAAAATCCCTGTTCGTTTTGGAACAATATTTTAAGTTTAAATGATTATACATGTATCATTTGAAGTAAATCAAAAGTAAATTAAATTACTAATACTGTTACAGACCATATTTGTACATGTTAATTGTTCAGGAAGAAGACAAAAAATTTACCCAATAAGGTTGAATATTTGTAATTTATTCAATGAACTCCATAACCAATCTTTGTGAATATTGGTCAGTTAAAATGACATGAGTTTTGCTATTGAAATAAAAACATTTTTCTGAAGTAGACTCATTTTGCAACATTTGTGACTTATGACATTTGTATGTGCTGTTATTTAACATATTAGAACACCTTTGAAATTCACAAGCTAATCTCATATTGATTTAAATATATCATTTGATTTAACATACTTAACTTTTCAATTTAGATTATTGTAAAAAATAAATAAAAAAACAGCTGTCATGACATGTTACAACATCACATGACCCTTCTGCAGAGTGCTTGCTACAGGTGTAGCTGAAACATGTTATGGTAGTGACAAATGTTTTTGGGAAAAAGAGCAACTGTTTAAATTTGTATAAACTTTTCAAACTCCTTTCATCAACTACTCCAAATAACATTCTTGATTCTTAGATTGGTTAGTCACGTGTGAATTTCTGTCCCAGGATTTCAGGTAGGATGCAATGTGTAAAATAGTGCTGAATTTTGGGAACTGCTGTTTCCCACAGCTGGTCATCTGGCAGAATTCTTTCCACATAAATATCATTTTCACTCCATACTACAAAATCACAATATTGTACATCCACAATGTGAATCTGAGCCTGGACCTGATGGTAATAAGGATGGTTCCTATCCAGTTGTACAGAATCTCCAACCTTGACGAGACAAAAACCAGGCTGTCCAGCACACATCCTGTTGGCTTTGATTCTTATCCGCCCCAGAATTCGTTTTTTGGTTCACTTTGGAACAGAAAGGAGAGATATACTTACACACTACAGACGCTCACTTAAAGTTCCAAACCAGTTTAATTAATCATAAGTTAAAAGTCACAGAATACATTTGTTCTATTCCTAACATCCATTACATTTTGTTAAAAACGTGGACAGTGAGAGAAAAAGAGAGAGAGAGAGAGAGAGAGAGAGAGAGAAAAGAAGGGAGGAGGGGGGAAAGAGGGGGACAGGGAGAACATACAACCTGATCCGTGCGCTTACTTCTGCCTTGCTGTTTGATGCTGGAAACTTTTTATACCCTTTTGTGGGGGTTCCCTGCTTTAAACTGACTCTTCGGTGGGGGTTTTGTTTCAGAGACTGTTGTCCCCCCTTTATTGCCAGAAGACAGGAAATACCACTGCCTCCCTTCAGCTTGCTCGGGTCTCCCCAAGCCCCTGGGGGATGGGCATCGAGACACATCGATGACTAAAATAAATGTACATTTATTGCCGAGTACTTATAAACATGCACACTCTAATAACCACTAAATGACCAATTAATGTAACTGGACATTAAATTACATTAAAGATCATACCCTACACACATATTTAGAGCTGTTCTTGTTACTTTCTAACTGAACAAACATGCAGAGCCAGAGAGTGGCTTTCAGTGGACTTCTCCCCTGTCATATATTCTACAAAGTCGTAAAACTGACAGGACAAAGAGGCACCAGCTATATTATCATCCCCAAGCCTCACCAGAACAGATCTGCCTGTGTCCTTTAGTAAATCTTTATCACTCTACAAAAGAAACTGATAATTTGAACACCATATGAAAAACTCCTTCAAAATAAATATAAAACACGAAGAAAAATATATTTTTATTTCACAACAATCCTCAGACTGACTTCATGCTGTTTGCTCTGTGGGCACTGAAGGACAAGACAATGAAACTTAGACATGAAAAATAAATACGGTAGTCTCCAAAACATTTCAATATGATACTTTTTTAAAGATTGTGTTTCACTCATTTCACTATCCAACACTAATGTTAGAAAATGAGACTATATTTATGTCTCTGTCAACCAGGTGTGTTCCACAGGTAAGAATGTATTAATCTGGACTAAGTTTTAAAAGGTGATGGAAAGGTCACACATTTTTAACTGGAAACAAGGCAACATCCCACAAACGGCAAGACCATCCCCAAAACTACAGCTCCCATACGGAAAAGATATATATAAATTTTATAAAGTTTTTATATGTTTTGTTTGAAACTTATATTTTTTGTATAATGCATTGAAACCAGGTATAAGATCCTTAGTAAATTTGTATAAAATGAAACATATATAATTTGTATACTTATAAGAACAATATATGACAGTAATTTCACATATAATATCCTTAGTAGGAAAATGTACCATTAAACTTACCAGTATATGGGGGTTAGAGCAAGGAGGTGTGGCCAGGACTGTGACATGCAGCTAGCATTAGCATAATGTATGCAACATGCTAGCTGCATGTCACGGTCCTGGCCACACCTCGTGACATGCTAGGTGGAGGACTTTTCACCCCCTCCTGAGTGGTAAATTGATATTAGCAACATAGGCTAATGTTCAAAGCAGTAACAATTGTCATATTTGTTAATGTTAAACTATCTCAAGTAAGACATATGTATCCAAATTATACTAAAGCAAAAATAACCTCTTTCAACAGGTGCACCTGTGGTCACTGCAGCTTCCTTTCCCCTATAGAAAACGTGTGTTGTAGGGAGACGCCAAAGGTATAACTATGGATTATTTAGCACTTCCTCAAGCCCTAATAAATATACAATATAAATAAACACAACAATAAACCTGGTCTTGAGTACACAGTGCACTTTTATTGTCTTAAAAGCATTTCTCAACCTGGACCTGGGCTGTGAATTACTATGGGTATACATTACCAGTAAAAGCACACACAAACTTACCTCAAATTAAAAAAAATAATAGTAAAAAATCTAAACTTTATTCATGTTTCACACCACCTTGAGTTCAAATTAATTTTTACATAGTAAATGTGTTACAATGTAATGCGGATAGTCAACGTGATCAATGAAGCTGCTTGTTCTGTCACCACTAGACCTCTGTATTGATAATTACATTTCCAAATCATACGTGTTCACATCTCTGCAATTATTACAAACTCATGTGTAAATTTACTTTTACTTTTAATTGTTTTAGGTGTGTCAAAATTCTATTTTGTTATGTTTGGACACCCATATAGGGTTTCCGGCAGTTTCCCACAGTTTCCGGCAGCAGTCAGTTTTCGGTAGTACCGCCATGTTTTGGCTAGCTTCGGTTTGCTTCGGCTTCAACAGTCAGTTCAGTTTCATTTATTTATTCATTTTATAAAAATAGAACACACAACAAACACATGTTTCTTGTATAAAAAAGAAAATATAAAATGAAAGGCGGCAGAAGAAGAAAATATCTTATTATGTCTGCTCCTTTTTAGATAAAAAAACAAACATTTCAAACAATAATTATATATAAGTAACAATGAAAAAAATGAATAACTCATCTCAATTTTCAAATTTCGAGATATTACACATTGAACTACTGTACTTCGTACATATTTCTTCAACAATTCACTCTTTATCTTTTTTTTAAACACAAACATCGACATTGCTTTTTTTATATCACACTCTAAGCCATTCCACAATCCAATTCCCTGGACTGTAGACCGTCCCTTCAAACTAGTTCTGTATTGTGTCTTTACAAATACATCAGTTCCCTTTAGGTTGTAACAGCTTGCGCTTTTAAGAAAATGTGTCTGAATATTTAAGGGTAGTGCATTGTTATGAGCTTCATACATCATCATTAAAATATGGTAATCTACTAAATCATGGAACTTCAGTAATTTCAACTGAAAAAATAATATACTAGATGGATGACAGTTCTTGCAATAATCCTTATGGCTCTTTTCTGTAAAATAAAAATAGGTTTTGTAATAGTTTTACATGCTTTTCCCCAAACATTAATGCAATAAATTAAATGTGGAACAATGATGGTGTTATACAACAGATACAATGCTTTGTCATTCAATAGGTCCCTAACCTTATACAGTACATCTCTGCAATTATTACAAACTCATGTGTAAATTTAATTTGACTTTTAATTGTTTTAGGTGTGTCAAAATTCTATTTTGTTATGTTTGGACACCCAGATAGGGTTTGCGGCAGTTTCCCACAGTTTCCGGCAGCAGTCAGTTTTCGGTAGTGCCGCCATGTTTTGGCTAGCTTCGGTTTGCCTCGGCTTCGACAGTCAAATCTTGTGTCCGCTCAGAGGTTCCTGCGCATGGATACATGAGATGTAGATGAACGGCGGTTGTGCTGAGGGACAGATGGGCGAATGAAAAAGACGCTGTTGACTGCGTGAAGCAGCAGACAGCGTGCGAGCCGGACCTGACCGGAGTAGCAACGAGCTAACATGCTAACGCTAACAAATTGCGGAGCTAAAATGCTAACGATACGCGGCCTTTTGGATGGAGAAACGGCGCAGTAAGTTATTCACTCTTTTCCCCTTCATTATGTATGGAGTTAACATGCCAACAGTCCTTCTTGTAAACAGTTTGGACCGCGTGGAGCAGCACAAAGCTGCAGAGGTCGGACGTGCAAGGAGCTAACATGCTATAAAGACGGAGACAGGCTTGACCAGCTCAAAGTAAGAAATTTTATTTTTTGATTTACTGTAATTGTCTCTAAATTGTCTCTAAATGTACTGTATGTGTTTTTTTTATATTTATGTAGGGTACTGTGTTAGGATAGGCGAAGTGAACTACATTACAGTACAGTAATGGCTGGGCCTTAGAACACACATTGACACACAGAGCACCTAATGGTTTATTGGCCATATCGGTCTTTTGCACGTGACGTCACGGCTCATGTCTTTTTGCACTTACGGTCGCCATGTTGGGTGTATACCGGTTCATTTAAACAGAGGAAGTCCATGTTAAACACAGTGCGATACAGAACAATAACATCAGCAAAATGCAAACTAAATATAAAAATGAGCAGAAGCCTTATAGAGAGAAACTCAACCTTGAAGCCATAGAACGTTACATGGTGAAGTTAGCTTCAATTAACAACATTGATCCTTACGAGGTAGCAGCTAAGGCATGGACTTCCTCTGTTTAAATGAACCGGTATCCATACAATATGGCGACCGGGAGTGCAAAATGTCACGTGTCTGCAAAAGACCGATTAAGAAAGCAAGGACACATATTGCCTGTGGATTGCCATACACTACTACACCACAGTGTAACACCACGGAGCCTAAATGTGGCGGGCAGTACATGTACTATGACCTAGAGAAGGGGATCTGTCGTTATTTACGTCAGCAATGATGTGCAGATTACTGTAAACATTGATGGTGTCCCACTTTTCAAAAGTAGTGGTGTCCAATTCTGGCCAATACTAGTGAAGTGTGGTAATTGGCCAAATAAGATGAGTGCCACAAAAACCAAACAGGCAATGAGGGATAAAATTAACCCTGGGGGTGACTGGATGACATCCCATTAATAAAGATAAAAAGTACTGTACTTCTGGTAAGTTTTGATACATTTAAAATGAAATGTATATCTTAATCCAAATATTGTTGAAATGTGTTTTTTTCTCTCTCCTCACTTAAGCCAAACGTTGTGAGTGTGAGAATTACAACCTGACTAGTCAGGCAGAGCAGGATGAGGAGGACCTGGACATGGTGACTAAATCCAAAAGGAGTCGCACTTAAAAAGTAGCTCCGGAGGTTTTTTTAAGCGGTATGTTTGTCATTCTCAAGTGATTTATACATATGTAATCTGCTGACAAAAATTGGGCCTAAAACTTTTTTCACATCAATGTTTGTGAACTTTTTTTGCAGGATTAACATCTTCTGATGAAGAAGAGCGTGTCAGAGGTAATGTAGATTTTTTAATTCCGCTTTCAAAAGTAATGACCTTTTTAGTAAGCCCTTTTATTAAAAATGGGCATGCTTATTTTTCTTTAAATCACCTGTGTAGGTGTCCAGCTGCCAAACTATGCAACGCCTCCACAGAACTACTGAACAAAGCTAGTGAGTACTTACGAGGTCACTTTTTGAGTTTGTTTTTTATTTTTATTTTTTATTGCTCCACCCATCCATTCCTTTAGAGCTGACCAAGAGGGTATCTGTCCGCCCTCTAAAATACCAACACAATTCTGACTGCTCGGATACAGATGAGACTCAGATTCTGACTCAAGCCAAGGTGACATCAATTTTCTTTTGTCTATTTAGAGTTCGGTATCATACAAATATACTGACAGTTCTCTCTTTATCATTGCGTACACAGAAGCCAAAAGCTCTCACTGGGAAGGACCCTGCAGAGGAATTCCTCGCCATGTACAGTGATACTCCGCCTTCAGACCTTCAACATGAGGAAAGTCAGACAGTGATTGAATTAAAGCGGCAGATCCAGGAACTGAAAGACGAGAATGCTAAACTGAGGGAGTTGGTTTTTCAAGGTATCACTTCACTCATTTAACAATTACACAGTCAATAAAATTCAAATAATTTAATCTGTTTTTACAAAACTGAACTTTGTAATAAAGAACAATATTTTTTTATCTAATTGGTACAGATCTGCCTGAACTCCTAAAGTCTATGAAGACTGTAATTAATCTAGCTGAACATCCTAAGAGGTACAGTTCAGAACTGAACACACCACAACTGCCACCTCAAAAAGTTCTCTGCAGTCCAGGCCTGGTCCATCATCTGCAGATTCACTGCCGTCCCTCTCCAGACCTACACCCTCAAGCTCCCCATGTGAGTCGGTCATTCCATCAACAAGGGATACCCTGTCATCTAAGGTGATTGGTTAATAAAGAATGAATAAAAACATTCATCACTATACAGTATCCTAAATGCACCTTTTGCATGTCTCCATTAAACAGGTGGAGATCCATCCTGGGACTGGAGTGACGGTCGAGAAACTGGCTTGGGCCTATGCTACCAATGCAAACTCGGCTACAGTTTTTGTGAGGCATCTGCTCCCAGCAGTCTTTCCTGCGGAGACTCTGCTGGTCAGCAATCTTCGAGGGGGGAAACGAGGCCGAGGAGATGCTCGTCTACCTCTGGACAAAAAAAACTGGATGCTATCTACAGTAAGTTTTCAGACTTTTATTGTGTCAGTGTGTGACTACAGTACACATTAACAGTTTGGTGTACTGTGTCTGGTTCATTAAGGCCCAGGTATAGCTCTGCTTTCGGCCAAATGCCGCTCCCTTCGCGCACGTTCACTGGCACAGCTCTGCGTTTTTTCTCACGTTCATTCTCGCGTTTTCACTCCAAATTCTTGACGTAATTTGAGAAGCCACAGCGCAGAAACGTTCGCTGATTGATCATTTGCTGACACGCCTACCGAATTGATTGACAGGTCGGGGGGAGAAAAAAAAGGTGAGCCGGCTGCTTCAGCGCAGCAGTGTTTTGTGTTTATATCTTATTAAAAAGTTATAAATAAATAAAAAACAGGGAGCGCTGGTCCTGCAGCCCACAGCACACCAGGAAATCTGCAGAACCTCGCGCAGCTACGTAGGACCCGAGTTTAATTCGCTCGTGACAAATTCATTCATTTCCTCATCATTTCAGTCATGGAGTCAGCGGAGGAGGAAGCGATTACTTGACTTTTGGCAAAAAAAACAAAAGAAAAGTCCAGATCAGGGACGAAGAAGAGGAATTTAATACATTTGTGTCACATCCAAAACAGTCCGTCGCCGGGCAGTTTATTGTACGACAACGCGCCACGCGTACGCAGTCGTAAAATTTGAGCTTTGCACGTTTGTGCCCTGCGGGGCTACGCTTGTGCCTCGCACTCGAACTACGTCGAGCGCCGTACGGCCGAACGCCGAGCTATACCTGGGCCTTGACTTTATGAAATGGATTTCTTAGTAGATCTAAAAAAGCTAAGTCTGGTACTCTGGACATTCAAAAAATAAAACAAAACAAAGCACAAAAAAAATAGTAGAAACGTTTCGTCTTTCGTCCGAAAGACTTCCTCAGTCTGAGGTGCTGTATTCAGCTCAGTCTTATAAATAGCACCTCTCACAGTGGATCAACCAGTTGGCTGATCCACTGTGAGAGGGTGCTATTTATAAGACTGAGCTGAATACAGCAACTCAGACTGAGGACGTCTTTCGGACGAAAGACGAAACGTTTCTACATTTTTTATTAATTTTTTTTGCTTTGTTTTTGTTTTGTTTTTTGAATGTCCAGAGGACCAGACTTAGCTTTTTTAGATTTTTCTACCTGGATTATTGAGCATGCATCAGGGTATTTCTTAGTAGACATATAGAGTGATATAAAATGTTTTAACCCCCACACCTTGATGTAAATAACCTTCTAATGTTGATTTTTCTTGGTTTCTTTCAAATTAACAATTGTACTGATATTCTTTTTCCATGTCCCTTTTGTGTTCATACGTAGGTGCAACTCTTGAGCGGTGGCCTGGGACACAGCCCTCCAGCATTGGAAGCACGCTCAATGGAAAGATCACAGAGCTTCGCGCTAAAAGTAAAAATGTCTAATTGAGATTAAATACATTGTTCTGTGAATTTGTTAGTGTGAAGTGTTGACAGTTTTTAGCTATTTAAAAGGCTTAATTTTTTCATCTCGTTTACCATGTTAGTTACCATGTTACCATTATAAGTTCAAATAAAAATTTGTCAATTTCTAAAGTGACTCGTGTTTATTATGTAAATTTGATGGTAACTGCATGAAACCATAAGAATAGGTAATTTTTTAATGTTATGCAATTCTCATAAGCTGACCTGTCATTTATGCATATAAATGTAATGGTTCATACTCATATACGTTTTTTATAAATACTTTTTGTTGGTAGCCATTAACAAAAAAAACACGTCAATTTCCTTAACACATCAATTTCCGTAAAAAAAAGTACTTTCAATACAAAAAACTTATATGTAATTGTATTTCTTCATATATGTAAAGTTTAAGTGTTTTCCAAAGTTATTGTATAAAATTAAAAAGAGAAACATATGAAACATATATGTGAAATATAAGTTCCAAAGGCGTAGATTTCATCTCATTATTGGGGGGGACCATAAACAGGGAAATTTTTTAAGAGCAATTTTGGGGGGGTCGGCAAAGTTACAGTGAAATGTAATGCAAAATGTACAGAGGGAAGTTTATCCAAACTGCATGCATATACTATGCAGAATAATCAACAATAATATTGATTTAAATGGCATGTATTTTATTTAGTAGTCTTAATACTACTATTAATCAGTACAACAGTGATACTCATTACTCTTGTTAAAAAATGTAATGTGTTCAATCTGCAGTACAATAGACGACAAATAATGACAAGTGGCAAAATGAGAATTTTGCAAAATAGGTCCCCTCTAAATATTGTTTAAATTTCAGTTTGGCTTGTATTCATAGATTGCTGTGGTCAGTGTCACTGATAATCTGGTACAACATCTTCCCAAAATCTTAATGCTTAAAAAGAAAACAGTTTTCAAGGAGAAGAAATACTTTAATGCAGGGGTCACCAAACTTTTTGAGACTGAGAGCTACTTCAGTGGAACCAAGAGGCACAAAGGTCCACTTGTTCGTTCCAAACAAATTTGCATGGTTCAACTTTAATCATAGTATTAATAATAATACATTTACATACATGTGAATATATGACTGCCTGATCACATCTGATCTGGTCTGTATTATTAAAGACTCCACACAATGCTTTAGCTTGGTAAATATGATCAATTATTATTGATAATTACCAGTAGTGATTAGAACTCTCAATCAAGAACTTGAGTCCTCAGTTTGAATAATGTTTTGGTTCTTCTGTGCAAATGTAAATTGTTCTTAGCTTTGACTGGGAGTGTGGATGGTTGTTTGTCTCTTTGTCTGTCTCTGTGATGGACTGGAGACGTGTCCTGGGTGTCCCTGCCTTCACCCAAAAGCAGCTGAGATTGGTTCTTGATTGGTTCCAGTCCTAAACAAGGGGGCATAATGGATTACTTATTAACTGATATTTAAACATAAACACTATTTCTTTTATGTTAAACTCAGTTTGTAACATTTGAAATTCGTTGTATTTTATAAATATTTTATTAACTGTTTTGTAGAAATGAACACGTTTGTAACATTCATTCAAAATATGCCTTAACAAATCTGTAGCATTTTTTAAGAACCTATTAAGAATAAAATGTTCCAGTTGCAGATACAAAATATCAATAATGTAATATAATAAACAGTGACATTTTTTAATTAACCATGTGACATAAGTATTGATCCTCAACATTTTTTATAATAATAATTTAAAGCCCTTAAAACAACCACAGCTGCAACAAAGTGCTACACATATGAAATCATTTTAACTAATCATCACATCTTCTCTACTCTTTTTTAAATTAATTATCTTTCACATATTTTATCATTACTTCTTTCAAGAGCTCCACACCTGAAAATATGATGAATGTGAATCCATCCTGCTCAAAGCTGCGCTGACATTCTACTGTCTGTTGCAGAGCCCACCAGGGAGCTAGTTAGCATTGAAGCTAGTGTGTTAGCTGATGAAGTGACGCTCCAAAGTGTTTTTCTGCCACTAATGAGACACAGACACACTTGTCTTTCAACACTGTGAAAGACCTTTTCCTCCCAGTCACTGTCACCTATGTTTTAAGTAGCTACTTACTGGAAGTTAGTACTTTGTGCAGCAGCTCACTCCCCACCAGCGGCTCCGCGAGCCTGTGACCTCCGCTGCTGTTGTTGTTCCTTGTAAACATTGGACTAAACCATTTGCCAACAGAGAAGGGGGGGTGGGCAAAATTTCCTTCTTTTTTTTTTAGAATAATGGCGGATTTCTCTCTTTTTTTGCCTTTTTATATTTATATTGTTTAAAGACACGATTTCCTTTATTGAATTATTGGGGGGGACAGATCTATATTTCCCCAAGATTGGGGGGGTCCGGACCCCCCCGACCCCCCCAGGATCTACGCCTATGATAAGTTCCATGTATTCAACATACATAGTTTTTATATTCAACATACATAGTTTTTATATTCAACATACATAGTTTTTATATTCAACATACATAGTTTTTATATTCAACATATATCGTTTTTATATTCAACATATATCGTTTTTATATTCAACATACATAGTTTTTATATTCAACATACATAGTTTTTATATTCAACATACATAGTTTTTATATGATTCTTGTAAAATTCATTTTAATATATTGTATGAAATCTATGCAAAAGGTGCCACTTTCAGGAGTAAATCATATATGCCTTATATGTATCATACAAGCCTTATATGTTGTACAATATACAAAACATACACTTAGGATGATATAAGGTTACTTGTTTTTTATATGGTTTTTATATATCTTTTCCATATGGGCTACATGCTGTGAAATATGCAAACAACAAAGATTTTAGTAAAAAATTATAGTTGTAACATTCAGAGTCAGAGAGTCAGAGAGAATTTATTGTCATTTGCACCGCATGTAGTACATGTGTTGAAAACGAGATTATGTACACAGGGTCCCAGTTACATCCAACAACAAATGCAAGAGAAAAACAATAATAACATCTAGGATTAACTAAGAGAGACATCAGCTAGTAATACACTAAGCCCTAATGTAGTAGAAAAACATCATTATAAACAGCAGCACGAACATGAGCAGATGGTCACAGATGAACGCAGCAACAAGAAACAGATCAGTATCAGCATGATGTGACATTTTGCAGTGTTTATTCTTATTATTTATTTATTCATGAGTCTGACAGCCTCAGGGTAGAAGCTGTTCCTCAGTCTAGTGGTTCTACATTTGATGCTCCTCAACCTCCGTCCCGAGGGGAGTGGTGCAAAGAGTGAGTGTGCTGGGTGAGTGAGGTCTTTCATGATGCAGGTGGCTCTTTTTCTGCATCTGGAGGTGTAAATGTCTGTGATGGTGGGGAGACTGACTCCCACAGACTTCTGTGCAGCCTTCACCACTCTTTGTAGAGCTTTCCTCTCTGCAACTGTGCAGCCTCCATGCCACACGTTGATGCTGGAGCACAGGACGCTCTCCACTGCACACCTGTAGAACGAGGTGAGGACTGAGCTTCTCAGACCAGCTCGTCTCAGCCGTCTGAGGAAGTAGAGTCTTTGATGTCCTTTCTTGATCAGGCTGGTGGTGTTATTGCTCCAGCTGAGGTTATCATTCAAGTGTACACCCAGGTACTTGTAGCTGGAGACCACCTCCACCGCAGATCCACCTATATACAGTGGGGTGTGGGTGTGTTTGTTCCTTCTGAAGTCCACAATCATCTCCTTCGTCTTCTTCACATTCATGTGAAGGTTGTTCTCTTTGCACCAGCTCTCCAGATGTTCCACCTCCTGTCTGTAGCTGGATTCATCATTATCTGTGATGCATCCCACCACAGCTGTATCATCTGCAAACTTAACAATATGACAGCCTGGATGTGTGGCTGTACAATCATATGTGAGCAGAGTGAACAGAAGAGGGCTCAGCACACATCCTTGAGGAGAGCCAGTGCTGATTCATACTGTGAGGTGCACAAAGTCTGCAGTGCAGTAGTCCAAACCTTTTGAGAAATAAATTTTACCTTGATTTCACACACCCCGGCTCCATGACAGTCACATGAAACGACTCCATCAGGTGAGGCTCCCATGTATGGCCACCTTGAGTTTAACCACAGCCCACTGTCCATGCAGGAAACCCCCTCATGGTCCGTACACTGGAGTTGTTCGTACTGTTTTTGGGCTGTTGCTTCAAATTTACAGCCATATCTGGAATAAGAGCAAAATGTATTTAACAAACTTAAATTTAAATTTATTTCTGGTGCATAACATGTACTTATTTGAGTTGAAATAGACCCCTGCCTAAAATAAAACTCCCCTCAAATACCAATGAGTGCAAATGTTGCTCCTACCTTACCTTTCCCTAATGCATACCTTGTTGCTGCTGTAGAAAGCTTTTGTGTTTCTGGGTAGCATATAGACTTGATCAAAGCCTTGGATGGTCTTTCTTGACTGCTTTGTAAAACTTGTTTAAGTTTTGAGGCTGTTATCCTTCCTGCTCTTTGGCTGTACCAGATGGTAGATGAACTCTGGGCCCTGGTCTCCTCCTCTACAGTTTGTACCTGGGATACACTGAGTTCCTCAAAACTGAAGTCCCTGCACGCTGCCTGGAGTTGTGCTGGAGATAGCTGCAAAGTCTCTGGTGTTCGGTACATTAAGAGAGACTTTGGTAATGAGGAGACAGACTTGGGGACAAACTCTCTGTGATACGGTGCCCTGGACATCAAAGCAGCACTTCTTGGAAAGTTTTTTTGTAAGGCCTCAAAAAACTGCACATATGTCTCAGAATCTTTCTCTACTTTTGGACAGAAGTGGAGCTGTTTTGTGTGACTTTCAGGTATCTTGCCTGCAGAGGTGGCCAAAAAAGAATGTATCACTGTAAAAATATATATATATTATAGGAACGAAAATTCATACAAATAATGAATCTGTTTCACACATAATTTTTCTTTGAGGACTATAACCAGTTGACAAACTTGCTTTCTTGTCCCCCCTGCAATGGCATCATCTAATTTATTCTTCTTTGATCTTGCTGATGCAAAATCAATATTGGCAACAGGTGCAGCTGGTATCTGAAGTTACAAAGAAGATACGATCACCTTGATGATATTAACAAAAAAAACAAAAAAAATCACAATATTTTCAGTACATTATCTTACCTTTTGAATGTGTGATGGCATTAACCATTTACACTTTTCTGTGGTACATGAAGCACTTTTCTTCATTTTCACCCCAGCTTCTGTTGCAAAAAGAACTGCTCCTACATGGGAGCAAGATTCTGGCAGTCTGAAAAAATATGCAAGAAAATGAATAACAGTAGGCCTACTAGTATTTAGCCATTAAATCCCCACTGAGATGAGTCCTGGATAGAAAATATAATTTTTATGTAGTGGGACATTCATGCTAATGGCAAAACAAAACAATAAAAGCTAAATACAAATAAATATAACTTACCCAGCCATACAGTCACAGTGGGCTGTGACTACTTCCCCACTTTGTCTAGCCACAAACCATGTTTTTAATGGAGTTACTGTAGATCTCTGAGAATGGTTGACCTACAGTGTAGAAATGCATATGACTCAACGTTAAAGGTGCTATGTGTAACTTTCTGTAGAGTGCAGAACTTAGAAAAATTTTCAACAGGCAAAGCTATCTGATCCCTCCCCCTCAGAGCCATATATGGCTCTGAGGGGGAGGCTCTGCTGAGATTCAAATTCAAGCTCTGTTTTTATTGGCTGATTCAAATTCAAGCTCTGTTTTTAATTGGCTGGTTACAAACTCTGTTTTTATTGGCTGTCATTGTCCTGGTCACTCTGTGTTTTTAGTGTTTTTATAAATGCTGATAGAGAAGCAAGGGGACTATAGTTTTTTTCAGAGATTACTTTGTCTAACATCAGTTTGTCAGTAGATAGTGACAGAGTGAAGAAATATGTTAAAAATATATTGTTTGAAAAGTTACAGACTACATTACAATCTTACATACCCCAGCTTTAACACATACAACTCCAGCACGAATTTGGCTTTACAGAAGTTAAATTATTTGTAAGTAGATCCACGCACATAGAAATAACAGGGGGCTAACTAAACTTGTTGTTAGCATTAGCGATAGCGTAGTTAGCATAGGCTAATTACTAAATAAATAATACAACTCACTACTCACCCGGGCAGAAACAAGTCGACAACCATTTAAAGCTTCTTTTGATCCTAAATGGTTAACCCAACCTGAAACAAAATAATTGTAGGCTTTGAGGCTTTTGTAAGCTTTCATCTGGCTCGTCGTGTAATACGAGGTCTGTAGCACCAGATAGTTTGTTATATCAATCGCCTCGACATCAGGTAAATCCTCCAGATTATATGACAAGTCTATTTTATCAAGACAATATGGATCATATCCTAAATGTACGCATATTTTTTCAAGATATCTCATCCTCGCCAGTCCATTTAGGGCATTGGCATACTTGCTGTAATCCATTCTGCTGTGTTTTGAACTGGGAAAAATCACTTCCTGTCCCCCATCTGAATTTCGCGCCACTTCCGGGTCACGTGACTGCAACCTAGCAATAACAGCATTGTAAGAGGGGGACAGTTGAACCCGGAGGCCTCCACCCCTGTTTAATGATGGACGGTTTCTTTTCACAAAGATGGCCTCCTTTACTCCTCTCTCAAACCATCGTTCCTCTCTATCAAGGATGTGAACATCTTCATCCCTGAAAGAGTGACCGCTGGCCTGGAGATGAGTGTAGACTGCAGAGTCCTGACCTGATGATGTTGATCTTCTGTGCTGGGCCATCCTTTTGGCCAGTGGCTGTTTAGTTTCCCCGATATAAGACTGATCACAGCCCTCCTGACACTGAACAGCATACACAATATTACTCTGTTTGTGCCGGGGGACTGGATCTTTGGGATGAACCAGTCTTTAATGTATTTTGGGGTTTAAAAGCCACTGGGACGTTGTGTTTAGAAAATAAACGTCTCAATGTCTCTGAAACTCCCGCAACATACGGAATGACCACTGGTCTGGGTCTGGGTTCCTTCTTTTCACCTGATGGCTGGCTGGAGTCCTGTTTGGGTTTCTTCTCTGCTTTCAGGAAGGCCCAGTTAGGATATCCACATTTCTCTAGAGCCTGTTTTGTGTGTGATTTCTCCTTCTGTCTGGCTCCTGCGTTAGTGGGGACGCTGTCTGCTCTGTGGTACAGAGTCCTGATGACTCCTAACTTGTGCTCCAGAGGGTGATGGGAGTCAAACTGTAAATACTGGTCTGTGTGGGTGGGTTTGCGGTACACCTCAGTTTGCAAATTTCCTCTATCAGAAACTGAGACCTCACAGTCCAAGAAAGCCAACCTGCCATTTTTTACATCTTCTCGTGTGAACTTGATATATTTATCCACAGAGTTGATGTGATCAGTGAAATGTTGGACTTCCTGAGATTTAATTTTAACCCAGGTGTCGTCAACATACCTGAACCAATGACTTGGTGGTCTCCCTGAAAAGGACGTCAAGGCTCTCTTTTCTACCTCCTCCATGTACAGGTTGGCAACAATAGGAGAAACTGGAGACCCCATAGCACAGCCATATTTCTGCCTATAATATTGCTCCCCATACGTGAAGTAGGTTGACTGCAGACACAGTTTCAAGAGTTGACACAGTTGTTCTGTTCTCCGACAGAGCTAGGAAGCACCGGGAGCAGGCTCCCACCATAGAAAGGGGCCAGCCGGCTGGCCACACATTGTCCCAGGCCATCACCAATGACATCCATCTAGTCCCCATCCCAGAACAAATACTACACCCTCCCCTCATACTAACAACTCTCAGAACACATAGTACACTAGACACCCAGGCTGGGTCAACCCGTCCCCTCCCATGGGCCACTGGTCATGCTCCAGACACCCAACCCCCCAGCCCCCAAACCCGCAACCCACCAGCGAGCCGAGGGCCCCCACCCAGAGCCGGGCACCAGAGCGCAAGCCAGCCCAAAACCCGGCAACCCGCTTGCCAGAACCCAAGATCCCCGTTCCCCACCAGGCCCAAGCCCGGGGATGACACGCCCCCAGAACCCCAAGCCCCCGACGCCCACCCCAAGCCCACCCCAGCACAGCCAGGCCACTGACTGGTGACCCATGACCGCCGCCACAGACCACCCGAGGGCCCGCATGCAGCCATCGGCAGACATTCCCCAGAACCACCCAGGTCCTCCCTAGGGTGAGAGCAGGGCCCC
>JBBPBX010029388.1:19739-29790 GCA_038048925.1 Garcialebias charrua | reverse complement strand
GGACCCTCAGGAGACGCAGAGGCGCCGCAGGTCGGGACTCTCAGGAGACGTAGAGGCGTCGGGACCCTCAGGAGACGTAGAGGCGTCGGGACCCTCAGGAGACGTAGAGGCGTCGGGACCCTCAGGAGACGTAGAGGCGTCGGGACCCTCAGGAGACGTAGAGGCGTCGGGACCCTCAGGAGACGTAGAGGCGTCGGGACCCTCAGGAGACGTAGAGGCGTCGGGACCCTCAGGAGACGTAGAGGCGTCGGGACCCTCAGGAGACGTAGAGGCGTCGGGACCCTCTGCAGGCATAGAGGTAGGGTCTTCGTCGGTCGAGGCAGGGTCAGGACCAAGAGCCGAAAGACCTGGAGCCGGAGGTAGGGCGTCACCCTCTGGCTGCGAGACCACTGGCCAGCAGAGAGCGTGGGAGGAGTCCTCCTGGACCCTCCCGAGACTGGAACCGTGGGAGGAGTCCTCCTGGACCCTCCCGAGACTGGAACCGTGGGAGGAGTCCTCCTGGACCCTCCCGAGACAGGAACCGTGGGAGGAGTCCTCCTGGACCCTCCTGAGGCATGCTGGAGCTGCAGGCGTTGAATCAGCTGACGAACCGGGCGAGGAGACTGTAGCCGATGGACCGGGCGAGGAGACTGCAGCCGACGGGCCGGGCGGGACTAAGGAGACTGCAGCCGACGGGCCGGGCGAGGAGACTGCAGCCGACGGGCCGGGCGAGGAGACTGCAGCCGAAGAGCCGGGCGACGAGTCCGCAGCAGCCGAAACATCAGGAGCCAAAGAACCAGGAGCACCAGGAACAAGATCCGAAGAGTCGGTAAGTCCTCTCTGCCTTCGATCTCTGCCACGGCGGCGGCGGCACGGTCCAGTACCTGACCGGGAACCCCTCCTGGACTCAGGACCTTCCACGACACAGGTGAAGTGAGGGGCATCTACCCAGACCCCCTCAGAGTAGGACTCTATAGGAACTGGAAGGTCTACAGCTTCAAGGCTTGCTGTTGCTGAAGGGTCAGGGCTGACTGCTGTTGCAGAAGGGTCAGGGCTGACTGTTGCTGCTGAAGGGTCAGGAAGCAGAAAACTGGTGGTTGTTGCAGGCTGCTACCTGACTGTGTTAACAGTAGTTTTCATAACAGGGACCGGTTCAGAACATAGGCTGGGGACAACTGGGGTTGATGAAAGAACTGGCTCAGAGGTGGATAATTTTAGAGTCCTTATTCCAAGTAAAAATTGTTCATATTCAGGGAGCTGGGTCATACCGGGTTGAGATAATATGAACTTCTCAGCGAGGGAAAGCACAAAATCAAAACAGTCCGGGTTATTTTTAGCTGAGGTGATTAAACTTTGTAAAGTCCGGTTTATTTGTATGATTTCTTTGGACTGAAGCTGGTGTGTGTTTGATTTAGACAAAGGAGCATCTCTGGGTGGGGGAGTGTCAAGAGAATTCATCACCCCTGACGGCTCTCCTAGGGTGACCTCTGCAGGAGAGACTGAAAAGTGTTCAGTTGACTGACCTGTGTGCTGGCCCCCCTCATCAGGTCACTTGATGAATGGGGAGATGAGCGAGCGGCATGAAGACCCGCCCCCGTGGAGTCGCTGCGACCAGGTTCACCGAACCGAGCTGGAAACGCTGCGAGCGACGGTGGGGCGTCTGTGTCCACCCTCACCGGGAACCTAGGAGGTGAGGCCATGGAACGCGCCCCCACCGGAGCGCTGGAGTCGTGCCCAAAATGCTCGGACTCGCTGGACCGAGCCCGATCAGCAGACAAAGATGGAGGCGCCGGTGAACACTTCCGGGTCATCTTTCTACCGCTTCTACGGCGGCGCTGAGACTGGGGGAAAAGAGGAAAACACAGGTCGTCGTCATTGTCCTCCCCTGAGGTCCAGCCGGAGACAACGAGTGGACCTGGAGGGAGAGCCGAACTGGAGCAGGACGTCAGGTGGTCCTCGTGGAGCCAAAATCCACCACACCGGAAAACGACCTCGTCCCGCTGCGTGGAGTCGAGCAAACAGGTAGGCGACCCGTTCCGTCCGCTGGGCTTTTTGTATGGTCGGTGCATAATGTCACGGTTTTACTCAGGGAGCATGAAAACCCAGTGGCGCAGACGGAAACGCAGGAGGCAAGCGGTTGTAAAAGTAAATACTTTTAATAACACAAATAAACAAGGCTGTCGTGGCAGCAATACTCACAGGAGCTGTGGCGAGAGACATGAGGGTTTACCAGATTACACCAGACTATGCACCGACAATGAAATGAGACACAGACAGGGCTTATATACACACACAACTATGACGAGACATGATCACAGACACCTGGGGACAATCAACGGAGACACTCAACTAGGGACACAGAGCAGGACCGTAAAACTAACTAAAACATGAAAGTAACTAGGGACAGAACTGGAGGTAAAACTTAAGAGTGAATAAACATAAGACTAAACTGGAAGGGAAACTAATAAACTAACAGACTAGGAACTGACTACAGGATGACAACTAAGAGTGAATAAACATGAGACTAAACTGGAAACTATTAAACTAACTGACTTAACTAACTGACTAACAGAGGGGGACGAAGGGAGCCAATCCTGACAGTTCCTGGCTTGTATTGCTACTTCTGGTGACACAGAAGCTGTTAACCTCTCGGGGTCAACCAGATTGGGAAGGCCTTCTTGTTGATGTACTCCCAAGTTACCTTGCTCAGGGTTAATTGAGGGCCGATGTCGCCTGTCAACTTTATTAGACAGGTTTGGAGTGGAAAATATATTTTCCTCCTCCAAATCTGGAGTTCTGTTGTGAGGCTACGAGTTATGTAAACGAGCAGATCTCCTAACTCCACTCCGATCCTTATGATGGTCCAGTTTATTGGTCCTCCGCTTTAATGGAACATTGGAACCAGACAGATTGACCGAGGTCCATGTGTTACACCCTAGGGGGATTATATTTGAAAGTAGTTTTGGATCAGCACAGAACGGGGAGAGTCAAGTCAAGTCAAAGTCAAAGTCAACTTTATTGTCAGAACTGTAATATGTATAGGACATACACAGATTTATCTCAGTCCCTCGGTGCAACAGTAACCATTTAAACACTAAAACACTGAAACATTTAATAAACATAAGCATAAAATAGTAAAAGTGTAACACTGTCCTGAGTTTTTGCATAGTAGTATAAAAGTATGAAAATTTACACCAACACTAAAACACTAAACATTTAATGAACATAAGCATAAAATGAAATAATAAAAGTGTAATACTGTCCTGAGTTTTTGCATAGTAGTATAAAAAGTATAAAAAGTATATCTATAAAATAAACTGAAGGTTCTAGCATTGACATTTGCAAAGAGTGGCAAAGCAGCATATGAGTTAATGTACACAGTATATGTATGAGGTAGTTGATGTTGGTATAGAGGCAAAGTGGCATATGCAGTAAGGCACATAAGGCACATTGGGCATCCTTAAATAAGGCTAGTCAGAGAATACTGTATATGTATCAGCAGTAGTGTAGATATAAAAGTAGTGTAAATGTAAACAGTAGTAATAAATGTAAACAGTAGTAATAAATGTAAACAGTATTAATAAATGTAAACAGTGAATGTAAACAGTAGTATGACTATAGGCAGTAATGTAATACAAACAGTGCAAATATGAGAAGTAGTGCAAACTGAATGAGCACATGACCGAGAGTTTAGTGAATAACCTGTTTGATGACACAGAGTCCAGTGTTAAAATCTTTGTGTTGTGTGGTAATGTGTGAGAAAGTTTTTTGTGTTAAGGCAGTTCAAATGGGAGGGGAGGCAGAGCAGGCAGAGTGTTTAGCATCCTGACTACCTGATGAACAGAGCTGTCTCTCAGTCTGCTGGTTCGAGTCTGGAGACTTCTCAGTCTCCTCCCTGATGGCAGCAGTCTGAAGCAGACTGATAGCAGAGACGTGCTATCTGAGTACTACTTGGGCATTTCATGTCCCTCGTTAATAACAAAGGAGCAACTACGCCATGAGAGTGTAGGGGTGGACCTCCTGGTTTGGCAGACTTGAGATTATTTGATGATAAGGAGCTCAGTTCCTCTTGAAAAACAGGAAGAGAAATCTGATTCGGCTCTGGTTTGTTTTTACCTACAACCGGCTGAACACAGTCATTGTTGTGAAGGTGTGAAAATTGTAGCTGCCCGAGGGCATCTGATAAAGCCCCCCCGTTGTCAGACGTTAGCTTGCCTCTCTGAGGAGCTGACATGTCACGTGTCCGTCTGGTCAGTGTATTGGCTCTCCCGTTGTTCACAATGGAACTAGGGTTTGAGCACATGACCCTCCCCACCTGTCTTCCTGAGAGGTGTGTGTGTGTGGGGGGGAGGGATTCGCAGACGCCTCCGCGTCTGCTCATTGCAGAGGCGCTCTGCTGGGGCTTATCAATTATGCTAATACCCCGTGAGCCGTGAGAGAGAGGGGAAAAAAGGGCCTCTCTCTTTATGGGCCAGTTTACACGGTGCGTATTTTGAGTGTAACCGCTACTTTCTCTTTGCGACTTTGCTTATCGCCTACACGACGCTGCTGGCCCCCCTCGATGACTCCGATACTTTTCTGACCCTGCTCTCAAGGTGGAAGTTTTTCGCTGACCCCCCGCTGATAATGTAAACATCTCCCGTGGAGCTTTTGTGTCAACCACATGCGCGCAGCCCGCACGCGCGGACAGTCTGACATTTCACGTGTCACGCTGCAAAATATAACAGTTTAACAATAATAAACAGTATTTATGTTGGCGTGGGAGATGTAAATTTATCTGAACTACAGTATCTATCTGGACTCGTTACATTTTTTAAACAGTGCGTAACGTGCTGTGAAAATGAAGACACCAGGTTTATTTTTTATTTATTTATTTATTCAGCACCACAAAGTTTAAACACAAACACTGAGAATTAAACTGAACACACTATTAAAACACGTGAACCGAACTGTAACTACGTTAATGAACTGGACTCTTGCTGTGTGTTCATCTGGACCCATCAGAACCTCAGAACCATCAGCCTGTCAACGACAGCTTCTCCACCTGGCAGAAATAAATAAATAAATAAATAAATAAAAACTCAGTTGTTGTGTGATCAAAGTAAACACAAGCAAACATTATATTAAGAACGTTGATTTACCTGCTGTAAGTCAGCTGTTTATCACGGAGTAAAGTCCGGTTCTGGTCCACAGTCCACTCAGCGGTTCTGGTCCACAGGCTCAGCGTCTGGTGTGCAGCTTGTTAGATGAAGCGGGTCCCACTGACTCAAATCTGTTGACTCTTATCCAAATTCCAGCTTTAACTTGTTGTTAACTTGTTGACAACAACTTGTAGTTAGCTGATTTTAGCCAGAGAGGAAAGCAGACGAGGCAGAAATAAATAAATAAATAAATAAAAACTCAGTTGTTGTGTGATCAAAGTAAACACAAGCAAACATTATATTAAGAACGTTGATTTACCTGCTGTAAGTCAGCTGTTTATCACGGAGTAAAGTCCGGTTCTGGTCCACTCAGCGGTTCTGGTCCACAGGCTCAGCGTCTGGTGTGCAGCTTGTTAGATGAAGCGGGTCCCACTGACTCAAATCTGTTGACTCTTATCCAAATTCCAGCTTTAACTTGTTGAGGGGCGGCCGTGGTGTAGTGGTAATGGCAGTCGTCTCCCGATCGGAAAGTTGGCGGTTCGACTCCCGGGACCCGCACCATGTGTCGTTGTGTCCTTGGGCAAGACACTTAACCCTGAGTTGCTCCCGGTAGGACTGGAAAGCACCTTGCATGGTAGTCTGCCGCCACTGGTTTATGAATGTGTGTAGCATTCAATATATGTGTAGCACTTTGAGATTTTCAGTAATGAAAAGTGCGTTATAAATTGAATTAATTATTATTATTATTATTATTAACTTGTTGACAACAACTTGTAGTTAGCTGATTTTAGCCAGAGAGGAAAGCAGACAAGGCAGGCTCTCGGCTGCTGTTTACCTCAGGCTGCACGCATGCGCAGTAGTGAAGGTTCCAAAAATCACAGAGCCATCTAAGGGCCCAGCATGGTAACTACAGTGAAATCATGAGGACGGGGGGTGGAGGGGGAGAGAGTCTTATCCACAGAATTTGACAGTGTCAACGCAAAACCTTTCACCTAATTAACATACCCAAAACATCTGTTTCCCCCACACAGTGTCCGTGTAAACAGGGCCTATGACGGCTTGCAGGTCGGAGACCTGTTCTGTGTTGTTGTTGTTTATGTGTTTTTTTTCAACAAAACAGAGAGGAGCTGTTTCATGAAGTTTATTTGTGCTTTTGTGCAATGACGTACATGATTTTATGTCACTCACAGCAGAGAAGGCATGATTTGCGCATGTTGTGAATATACCAGCTGATTGTACTGTGTTATAAGCAAAGTCTGGACATGAAGGGATCATTCCCGTTACCACGTGGGTGGATGACCCCGTAATGTGGACACGCGGACCTGGTTCATCAGGCACGGTTCTTCCTGTTGTCCCGATTTGCCGAGGAGTCCCTGTGTTTGGTCGCCTGGCGGAGGACAAACCTGTTTTTGCTCCATACGTGCTCGACACGAGGTGGGCCCTGGGGGGGTCTTTGCCGAGGCTCCTCCTCATATACTGGCCACTTCTGCGGCGGGGCACGGGTTGCTTAGTGGTGCCGAGGTTGCGCAGGTCTGCTACCAGCAGACTCTCTTGGGGGGAAGAAACTTCTCCGAGGGATACCCACCCGGAGAGCTTCGGCCTGTCTGCACCTTTGGTCCAGCTTGGTCTGAATTTGCTCCAAAGCTTTACCAAATAATCCCGCCGGCTCTATCAAGTGGTGGAGAAAAGGCACCTTCTGTCCCTCCGGGAGATCCGTCAGAGTCATCCAGAGGTGGCGGATCGCAATGACCACTTCCGCCATTCCCCTGCCTTGTGCAACAGCAGCTGTCCCCATCATACGGAGCACAAAGTCTGTTGCTCTGCGGGCTTCATCCAGAAATTCGGCAGCCGACTGCTTGTCCATTGTTGTTTAGAGCTGTTGCAGTTTTTCGGCTAGGTAAGCTTGCATTAACGTGGATACGTTCATGGCGCGTGCCGCAAGTCCTTGAGCCCTGTAGCATTTCTCGAGAAGAGATACCGAGGTCCGGCAAGCCTTGCTGGGAAGAGTTGGTTTTGTTCCTGATGATTTAGGAGCCAGGTGAGACGCTAAAGTGTCTTCGATCTGAGGCACGTTAGCTATTCCCACTTCATACATCCCATCCACGTCGAGGAACTGTGAGAGGGGGAGAAGCATAGGGGCTCGTGGCTGAGACCAGGTGCGCTTTAGTTCTGTGAGGAAGTCCTGGAACACGGGCATCTTTTGTCTCATAGCGGCCTGCTGCTTCGAGTAGAAATAGTTTCCTGCCAGCCTCATGACCTGTTGGCGAGGCGGAGGTTCAGGCCATGGGACGTGCAACGCGTTAGTTGCTCCGTGGCACAAGTCGAAAAGAGCAGGGATAGAAAAGTCCGTTTCTGGGAGCACAGGTACTGGGTTATGGGAGAGGTCTTCACCCTGATCCTCCAGTTCCAGGTCTGCCTCCTCCGTTGAAAATTCGCCCGAGGCTGAAATAGAGATCTCGTCCTCGTTCATAATGCCCCGGGTGTCGAATTTGACTGTTAGGTCCACCATAGGAGCTAGCACTTCAGGGTTGTCGCCCCATTCGACACATGTACTGTCATGTAGAGCCATGTTCTCAAGCTCCAGTGTGGGGCTCCATCGTTTCCGCGTCCGCTGGTGTCGCTGAAGAGCACATGGCCTTGGCGACGAGGTCAACCCGGTGCCGCAGCACCGCATCCATCATGAGGTTGCAGTGTGGACAAAAGTCGGGCGTATCCAGTGCTGCTTTTGCATGTAGCATCCCCAAGCAGATTGGACAGGCCTCGTGGATGTCCGTAGCTGCGAGGGAAAAACCACATCCGTTGGGACAGGCGCACGAGGTTGGGCTCGCCGTCCCGTTGGTTTTCCTTGGAAGTCTCGCCTTTCGCTTTCCCTTCTCTGGAGGCATGACCGAGATGAGGCGAGCGAGTCCTTACAGAATCTTCTTTCTTTTTCCTTGAAAAGTCTTCTCCGTCACGTCGCTTTCGCTGGCTAGCTTGCTAGGAGTTAGCGAGGTAGCTTTTTTCTTGTGGTGTAGTTAGCGCCGTCGAGCGAAGCAACCTGTAGAGAGAAGAGAAGAAAAAACGTTGGGGTTAAGAGAAATGTGCCGGACTAGCTTTCGCTAGCCTAGCAAAACGTAGGAATAATTATCTGTGCGCTCTGTGAAGGGAGCAAGCTCACCTCTGGTTGAGCGATAAAGCACCAGAGAAGTCCCGCGAAGAGGTAGTTCAGGTTTAAGCGAGGTGAAGGACAAAAAAGAGAAAGATGGAGGGGCGCAGGCCACTTAAATAACCAGAGGGCGGGGCCTCTGGCACGGCGGTGACGCCCCTTGCCGTAAAGGTGTGAGTATATTCCTTCAGGTAATTACGCGCGGGCGCAATTCCCATAGCAATTATGTTGCACCGAGAGACCAACTGAAAGGGAACAACCCACTGCAGACAAGGTCTGGCCTCCATTCAAAGTGATGTTCACAGCTAAAGCCTTAAACTGATTTGGGATAGTTTTTTTTAGACACAATACTGGCAGCCAGAGAATATCTGATGTAAATAGCATCCCCAACCCCCCGTTTTTTTTACAATCACAGCAAAAGATCTTAAATCCATTGATTACCAGATCATTATTCGGAACACTCTGATGCATGCTCAATAATCTAGGTAGAAAATCTAAAAAAGCTAAGTCTGGTCCTCTAGACATTCAAAAAATAAAACAAAACAAAGCAAAAAAAAAATGTAGAAACGTTTCGTCTTTCGTCCGAAAAACTTCCTCAGTCTGAGTTGCTGTATTCAGCTCAGTCTTATAAATAGCACCCTCTCACAGTGTTACACAACCAGTTGGCTGATGACAGCCTGAAACCAGCTGCTCACATGATCAAGGAGGGCCATCAGCCTAACAATGGAGCTGAATACAGCAACTCAGACTGAGGAAGTCTTTCGGACGAAAGACGAAACGTTTCTACATTTTTTTTGCTTTGTTTTGTTTATATATATATATATTTATTTTTTAAATTATTATTATTATTTTTTTAATATATATTTTTTTTATTTTTTTTATTTATTTTTTTTAAGAGAGAAAGAAAGAAAAGAGAAAGTAAGACAACAAATCAACAATTATCAACCAAAAGAGCACAAGGCAAACACACCCAACCTCCGTCCACAATCCTGCAAAGCACATGACAGAACACAACAATGGAACATACATGCATAAAGACTAATAATATTCATGAGCTTGCAGTAGAATTCTATAAATACACATACCCATACCTACAAATATATATATAGTATACATACATATACTTTTATATTCATTCATATACCCATCTACATATCTGCATATATCTATATATACATCCCTGCATCCATTGTTGTGTGGTTGTGAGCATGCATAAGTGTGTAAGAATTATGAGGAGGTCAATATTAATACTGACCTCTTTATCCTTAATTAATCTACTTATTCAGATTGAATAGTAAATTCACGGATTCTGTTCTTTTTCAGTTTACCCAATATTTCTGTGATCTTTATGATGGATAAATAAACAGAGCCATTAAGTGACAAAGACGTTAACTTAGTTTGATATGTCAAAGAGACACTATCATTTATTTAGAATAAATCAACTAAATTAACACCATTACACTTGATTGACATGATTTCACTTTCTTTCAATTTAAAACGTCAGCACACTTAAATTCAACACAACAGACTTCAATATTGGATGTAAACATATTTAGTCTGAGGGCTCTTTAAACTTAAAATAGTTTCCAGCTTAGATTGAGAGGGGAAAGAATAGGAGGAAAGATTTAAGAAGAATTGGGAGGTTAAGAGAGGAAGTTTATCTTGCATTTATGAAACCAGATGACACTCTTCCGTACGCGTCCAGCTAAGATATCATCACACCTCCAGCAAGCAAACAGCTGCTCCTTTACCTTAAGACGTCCGCCTTGGTTCTGGTAAAGAGCTG